>SEMN01001478.1:0-51760 GCA_005408345.1 Macquaria australasica
GGTGCTCCTCCTGCTCCCCGAACCTGGATAGCAAGTGCCCTCGCCTCACCTCGCCTATTTATCTGTTTCTTTCTCACTCGGCAAGCATAAATAGAAATAGAAAAACAGAAATAATATGCAACTGTGGACATAAAGTGAAAGTGGCATCATCTCACTGTCCAGGAGGTTGAAGCAGCCGGTGTCCCATAGGAGCAAAGCTAACAAGCGTTGACCGTTGAATTGGGTTGCGTGTGAACGACCATGGCAGTGCACTGTGGTGTTCATAGACAAAGTCATGGGGTCGGGCCTTCTGTGGTCAAATACTGTTTGTTGTGTTGAAGGGCTTTTATGTAAATCCACCATCAACTCCCACCATGTCCCAAAACCCCACCACTGATTTGGGATTGAACACTAACACAACGCTAACTACTTTTGATTTCTTTTCTTTTCTGGGATGGAATGATATGATAAATTGATTTATGATGAAGGACAAATTGTTTTATAATTTGGCCTCTTTCTGATTGTCCCCTCACTCTTGCCTGCCTGCTACCGAGTGTGTCGCACTCGGTTTAATATGAAGCAACAACAACAGCGAAGTGCCATCTGTTGGCATGCGGATTTTCTGTAATCTCTCTTTACTGATTACAACAATGACTACACGAACCTCTTAAATAATTATCCCACAATGTAAAAAAAAAAGACATAAAAAAAGCAAAATAATTATAATCATTAACTCCCACCAAGTCTGCCACTCCTCCAGCAAATGAAGGCTGTCAGAGAGAGAGACAGAGATAAAGAGAGAGACAGAGTCAGAGAGAGAGAGAGAGTTTTTCTTCTGCTGTGATGCCAATCATGCCTTATTTATACCAGCGGGGTAGAGTACCACACAGCAGTGGCAATCTTAACCAAACAACATTGAAGAGGAAACTGTGGGAAAATTGACCCCTCTCCACCCACCACCCCTGCACCTTATGTTGTTCTTTTTCTGTCTTCTTAAGGAAAAAAACATCGTAAAATGGAGTGCAGGTTACATTTTGTAGTTTGTCTGACATTGCATTGATATTTTCAGCAACGGAATCAATGTCAGGTTTTGGTGTACATTTCTCAGAATTAAAAAAAAAATGCTTCTGTCTGGACCCAATTGTGCTTCAAGATCATACAGGAATAATCCAAAATGCATTGCAGCCAGGCAGCAAATTGTGTTTAAGAAAAAGATGTGATCAAAAAACACAAATTAGCTGGCTACCTACATATACTCATATGGCCATAAACGCAAGAAGCAAAACATTCACACCCATTCTGAGAAATGTAGAAAATCATTACAAAGAATTATCAGACAGGCTAATAATTCCTGGAATGCACAAAACTCATCATAGTTTGATAGTATAGTGTCCAAAGATCTTTTCTTTAGGATGTGGTTTCCAAATGAAAGATTCTAACCGCAAACCTTTTAAAATGCACTTCAAAGTTTAGGAGTTTCTTTTTTTCTATAGGTCAGAGGTGGAAGAAGTATAATAACTGGGGTTGTATGAGGTACTTATCCACAGTCAGTGTATTACCTAGATGTAGATGTTGTAGATGGCAGTCGGCACGCCCCCAGTTTGGAGAAGCAGGCAGGAATACCGGCATGGAAGCTAAGCAACATACAAAAACGCTAAAATCTATATATATATAGATATATATATATAGTGCCAAAGGAAAGGGCTGTCTGATGGCAAGGTAAAGCGGTGAAAATATTCAAAATATAGCGTACGCTTGAACTGATATTGATTGTTTTAGGTGGGCCTTTTTTGTATCATGAAATGGAAATACTCAAATAAGTACAAGTACCTCAGTACAAAACTTCAGTAAATGTACTCAGTTACTTTACACCGCTGCTATAGATACACATCCATTTGAAGCAACTGCCGTTCCTCTTTTTTTCAGCAGCAGGTTTGGTATGTCAAGGTTTTATGTGTGTGTCTGTAAATGCTCATCCATGTGTGTACGTGTGTGCGGGTCTCTTTATGAATCTCTTTCTATATAAGTCATCTGTGTGTGTGTGTGTGTATGTGTCTGCAAGTTTGTGTGTGAGTGCTTTGTGTGAGAAATGGTGTGAGAATGCGTCAAGGGGAGCATGTGTTAGCTCTGCTTCCAATATGAGGGAAATCTGTGGCACATACCTCCGATATGACACAAGCCAAAACGACATGACTCACCCATGCTATATTTGATTAATAAAACTACAGCCGGCAAAATGTGTTTCAAAACAACAGACCATTACCAAGGCGCGGTTTGACTGCAGAAATGTAGCATCATATTGTTATCATTAAGGTATGAAGACATAATGCGTGTGGAGCATGAAATCTGATATGATCAAAAATAATATAATCTGAATGTTACATTTGCAGTTAAATATGTCTTCATTTTTCACTTTAGTGAGGCATATGTGAATGTAGGGTGATAATTCAGACAGCCGTTGTCCTGAAGAGGACAGCTGCCATATATGTTTAATCCCTGCTGCTCTTAAGCTTATAATAAATGTTATAACATGAATTTTCCAGCTTCAAGAGAAAAGGTTTCCATTGATTAGCACTTTACAAGCGATCAATTTTTACAAACCCGCTTGACCCACTCGTCCCTTTCTCTGTTTCACGGGAAGCCAACCCTCAGGACGATGCTCTGTTACGAATTAAAAGAATACAGAGAAGTGAGAGTGAATGAGTAATTGGAAAGAGGAAGAAAGGAAGAGGAGTGATGCTGGAGGGACGTGTATAGATTTGAGGGGAGCAAAGACGAATGTGAGGTACCTAAGAACAACAGAGAGAGAGCCTAATTCCTGTCGCATGAGCACGACAACAAGGGCGATGATGATGATGACGATGATGATGACACGCTGATTACAGACAACCAGGCGGGATGAAGCGTCCTAACCCCACAAAGCAGACATATCCCTCACTTGTACTTGTCATATGATCTCCCAACACTCACTGACACACACACAGAGACACACGTACAGTACACACACTATAACAGCCCATCACTGTGAGAGATGGGGTGGCCACGCTCCTCCAGCTCCAGGAATAATGGCTTGCACCTGTTTACCATGTCACCTCTGTTTGCTAATTGTCTCCTTGAGCTACATAGAGAGGAATTGACGGCGTTGTGGCTTTTTGACAGGCAGGGTGTATGTGTGTGTGTATGTGGGGTGGGGGGGGGGTGGGGGGGTATCCTTAGTCAATATGTGATGAAAAGAGTGGCACCAAATTTATTTTATGTTACATAGCTCTGTCCAGTGTGCATGCTAATACGTTGGGTGATTAGCATCATCCAAAAAGTGAGAAAACATGAACTTGAAGCAGCTCTAAATTGTATAACCTATGTAAAGAATAACCAAAACAATATCCAATTCCATCTTTGGATGTCCATATATTTTCATAACTCTGGATATTGGTAATCAATTCCTTAAAAATCACCTGAAGTGTGCTGTTACTTTGTGTCCTTGGGTCTAATTGTTTCTTTATTTATTGGCATAAGAAAGTGTGTTTGTATATCCACAACCTCCTCTTTTATAAAGTTTTAAAGTGTTTTAATGACTCATCTTGGACTCAAAAGATGAGTTTTAATTGTGGCATATACACAAATTTCATTGAACAAAATGTTCCACCATTATTCTTAAATTAATGCTCATACTTGTGACAAATCCTCGCACATTGTCTTAACTGGAGTTGAGATGATAGGACTCATATCAGTTTTCGCTCTATGTATTCAGTATAGAGATTTGTTCCAAGACACATTTAACCTAGCTTAGCACGAAGACTGGGGGCAGGGGGAAACAGTTAGTCTAGCTCCATCAAAGATGCCTTCCAACTCCACAGCTGACATATTTCCACAGTGTCTGTGCTTTAGTCAGTAGTTTAGACTTGTAGAAACAGAAAACAAGACATTGCAATTTAACAAGTGGTTAGTTTACAGCACACACTGTTTATAAAGATGGACAACATGACAGCTCCCCAGTTCTTATCACGCTGATATTTGTTCAAGTGTTCATTTTTCTGATAAGTTTGGTTTTAATTAGTTATCTGATGCTACAAAAGGGGGTGTCACATCATGACTGACAACTGTGAGAGTGCTCGCGACTAGTTCAGGCAGGTGTGTGGGCGGGAACTCGATCACTACTGCGCAGACTCTGGCTCCAAAGGACGTCACCAGCGCAAGATGGCAGCTCCTGTATCTGGGATACTTTGGCTTCATTTTTGTACAGTAGGAGGAAGTGGACCCAGTTAGTCCTGTTAGAAGGCACATTTTGCAGAGGCTAGCTTTTTCCTCCCGATTCAACTCTGTGTGCTAATTAAGTTAGGCGATACATTTTCTAAACTGTGTCTATCCTGGATGAAAAAAAAAAATGAAATTTATTTTTAATTAACTCCTGGCAAGAAACAAAAAAAGTGCATTTCCCAAATATTCATTCAGTATTTTCCAGTTCCAGTTTTCCATTCACAGAATACACAGATTGGCTAAGCCAGCGCTGAACATCACTTTTGCGATTAAAATGACGCATCATGTCAATTTCAGGAGAATTTCCCAGTTAATCTTTAATGAGTACCAAATTAATATTTTAAGCTAATCATCTCAATAGTGCTGCATCTGGACATCCAGTATTTGGAGCAAGTAGCTTGTGAAAATAATTTTGTAAAAGTAAGTAGGACACAGCTGTTAATTCAATGTGTCAGATACATTTAATCAACGTTTCATATCTTCTGCTCATTTTCAGGTTGTAGAGGTTTTGAACATTAATTAGGCTGTCACTAAAAGCTGTAGTGTTACCTTTTCAGCTGATAAAAGGTGATCACAGGTCTCAATTGAATTTTTGAGTTTTGTTTTTTTTTTATAAATGAAATTAACCTGAAAATGAAATTAACCTAATCAGATTCAATAGGGGATTCAAAAGAATTCAGATTCGAAAAGTAGATTTTACACTGGGCTCGAATCCGATAAAATGCTTTAAGACCCCAACCCTTACTAGCACTAGCAGCTGTAACATGAGTCAGAGGTGTCTATTTGGGTGTCAGTTTGTGACATTACCAACATATCCTGCAGGTCTTTCTGCTATCAGAGGTGTAAACATATGTGGCCTGACACCCAAGATAAAAACATTCTCAACTGCAGTCTTTGTCCCAAATGCTTTTCACCTGTCAAATCGTATTCCTTTGGATGGCAGGTCCTGTCTCAACATGATGTTCATTGTAAAAATTACACAAACTATATGAAGCAATTTCATGGGATCTTTAACATACTGTACAGTATGTTATAGCATTGTCTGCCATATAAACTACCTACTTGACAACATAGGCAAATAATGGTGCGATTCTGCAAATTGTGCATGACAAAACTGAGATGTGAGGAGGCTAATGCAAGGTTGATGGCATATGGTCACTTAAACAAGAATAGTTCGTGTCCACTTGCAAAGTTTAGGACAACATGGTGACATTCATTCACCCTACACCCACCCCACCACCCATGCAACCAATGTGTCATATTTCCATATAGTGTGAATGCACACAAGTATACATTCATGCATTGTGTGACAGAAGCTCAGAGGGTTCGTTTCTGAAAGGATGTCCATTTTATCTGTCTGGCTGGAAAAATAATGGCGATGATTGTGAATAACTAACTCTCTTCTGTAACTTTGATGTACTCCAGAGCGAGCCACTGACCCACCAACAGATGCTGTAATGGGCAGCTATGAATGTCACAGCAGTGTGACTGAGAAGCATGGCACTGCTTAACAAGTGCATGCTCAATTGACTTTCCGCGGATAAACAAAGATTCAAATGAAAACAAAAGATGCATGCGCAGGTGTGTAAGTGTGACAGACACCTTTAATATCCTCTCCTTTCCCGTGATCAATCAGTGTGATCGTACCTGTGTGACTGCCTCCGTTCCAACGAATGCCGGATGTCAGGAAGAGCACCGACAGCTCCACAGAAGGTGGGACGACAAGAGCCTGTAAACAAAGCACACACACCAGGAAATTCACAGTCACCCGCATTTGAAGCTTGACAAGTTTGCAACACTGGCGACAGAAGAGAAATACCCATTAAAATATTGTGCGCTGATCCACTCCCCGCAAACCCCCCACATCTTTATTTTTCCTCAGGACTTCCTGTGAGGACGTGATGTCATTTACACATCCCTGAGTAATCTAACAAATATATGAACTGTAATTGCTTGTGTATATCAATCGTTTACTTTTTTCATTTTGTTATTATTATTACTTTTTAATTTGACACTGTAATATCCAGTTTAAGACGAGGGAATCATACTGGGACACATTCTATGATGCACAAGGTTTATCATTTGAGAGTTAAAATACAGTGTTGGGGAGCAGGAAGCTTGGTTCTCATAAGCAGAAAACTGTGAGAGGAGCCTACGCAGCACAGCAGAGGATGTTATCTGATCCAGCCTTGAAGCCCCGCCGCTTAACGCCAGAAAAATAATCAAGTCGACACAAAGTACGTGAAGTAAAAGACTGCCACTCCCTTTTAAAGTAGCATGTAACTTGGTGAGTGGCATTTGAGCTGAGGCCTCACAGAGAGACACAGAGATACTGACAGCAACTGGCTTTGACTTATGAAATTGTAGAGGATATATTTTCTAAACCCTGCAAAAAGTTTTTATATTTGATTAAACCCGAAAAAGTTCTATAGCTTTGTTCTGTGTTGAAGAAGCTAATTTATCCATTTCTATGGAGCTGACTAAACTGCTCCTGATTTACCTTTCTTTTTTTTGTGACATTTCAAACGTTTGCTTGGATGGTAATCTGCAAGATCTTGGTTTTGTATATTTACCTTCAATCTTTAGTGCTAAAAGTTCAACGCTGTGTTGTTCCTACACTCCGCTACCCAAAGATCACCCGTTCGTCACAGTGTGATCAAAACTGTGATTTCTTTTCTTGGGTTTCTGTAGGTGGCGCTCTTTTCTGTGATTCATTCATTCTGGACATTATTACTTAGTGTCCAACAAATTCACATGGCTAATCTGGATGTGGAGAGGCAGCCAGGCATGGAGAAGCTGGCTCGGTCCTGCAACGGGGGGGTAGAGGGGGAACACAGATGTGGAGGGTCTGCAGGAGGGCCACCCAGATCTACCCACCACTACTGTTTCAATGGAGCGTCAACAGGAAAACTCACACTCACATACAGGGAACACACACACACACACACACACACACACGCGCTTACACACAAAGCCACGACATTGCCTTAAGTCACAATCTAAATTGGCTCCCAAGGGCATACCGACTACCTTGTTCACCAAAGGCATTGTGTATGTTTTCTGAGTGCTTAGCATATGCTGCTGTAACCTGAGATCTCTCTCTCTCTCTCTCTGTCTCTCTCTCTCTGTCTCCCTTGCACACACATACACATGTACACAAATACACAACGTTGCTAGAAGTTGCTCTGTATTCTCCCTTAACGTGTTTCCCATCAGGCCCTTAATTAAATTCAAAATAGTTCACATCTACCTATTAAACCATGTTGCAGCAGCCGCCCACCAGACAAACCTTGACAGAGATACAAATACAGGCAGGGTGGTGGGGTAGGGTTGGTGGGGGGTCCTTATAAAAGAACTATAAGGAACTCTTCTCAGATCACAAGCAATGAGGAATGTCACGTCTGCTTTTTATACTGCCATATGATATTGTAACAGTGATGTCTGAAAGGTAAACACACTGACTTTCTCTGTCATGTATAACTTACACGAACTTGTTGATAAAATGTGATTGATGAGGTGTCCATCAGTCAATCAAAAAACTCAAATCTGTCAGGTTAATTTTCTGGACACGGTGCAGGGGCTGGTTTGCCTTGAAAATTCTAAACATAGTTTCTAAATTATACTTTATTGCTGTTTTCATGATCAAAACTAAATATGGAGACATAAAAACAGCTTCCTACATTCAAAGGCAGATAGACAGGTTATTGTTCTACCAGAGAGAAATACCACAGCAAAAGCTACTGACACTTGATCGAATCTGCTACATCTATGATTTGATATTAAAGTATACTGCAGAGTAATGGAAATAGCTAACATTTTAAGACAGTCTAACCTTTCCTGTGTTTACCTTATTAAAGAATGTGTACCTTAACTGGTAGTTCAATACACATAGGGGGGAAAACAATGTGTATAAAGCCGGCAGTGTTTAAGCAGGCGAACAGTAAAGTAATAGGCAAGAGCAGTGAAGTGTTGATTCTACAAAAGATGCGGGGGGACAAATTGCACCTCAGTGCACACACATACAAACAAACACACATATATGCACGTACACACACATACACATACACACACACACACACACACACACACACATTCCCTCCCCCTCCTCAATATACTCCGCTGCCTGGCAGCCGAAGTTAACATTTTCAGAGAAAATATTCCTTGCCTCCAATAGTCCGATGTAATTCATTTTCCATCTCTGTTCATTAATCATTGTTAAAATTAGTGATCCATTTCTTCCACTCTGCCATCTGCACTCAGCTTCCTAACAAACATGACACCTCAGCGCATAATAAAAGCTGACAGCTACGAGGAGGCCTTTCCAAATAGCTTTCTGCATATGTGCACCTCCACGACTTGATGCCGTTGTCTGACAAAAGTAGGTTATTTAGACCGCTGGCTGGAGAGAACTGCACGAGTACACACGTGTGCATACTCAAACATATATGGACATATATGGACATTTATGTGCATGTATACACCAAGACTTTGCAGATACAGTCCATGTCAAAGAGGAAGAAAAATCACACACAAATAATCTCAGAACTCATAGTCTCATGCTTACACTTCCACGCACATTCACCAGCACATACACAAAACAACAGATGTGCCTAATCTTGAATGGAATGTGCTACAATTCTGATAAGGAAAATCTCCTCCATATTTCTCAGCAAAGGGGTAAAATGAGAAAAATGAGAAAAAGGGAAACATACAAAATATGAGCAATCATGAAACCCAAGAGAGTGAAAGAAACAGAGAGAAAGAGAGAGCCTTAAAAGTATCCTGTTTACCCCTACAAGGTTTTTGCTTTAACTTCAGTGGAACAGTGTTGTACTTTTCCATTTGCATTTGCTTCTAGCAGCTGTGGTATTTGTGTGCATTTGTTGTGATACTGTACAGTTTATCAGCTCGGCTACACCCTGATCTTAACTCGGCTAAGCTAAGAGCTAATTTGGAGGCAAGGCAGAAAAGGTAAAAAGAGAGTGAGGCCAGGCGATGCCCCTCTCAGGTCACCCAGGCCTCATAAACACCACTGATTCACATAAAAATACCTTGATGGAAAGCTATCAACTCCCCAGATGCCCCTGCAGACACCCAGTAGCCTGAACACGTGTAGATTTAGGTGCTTATAAAGTAGCAGGCTTAATACACTGGAATACTTAAAAAAAAATGAGGTGAAAAATGATTTCAAGTATTCCAGTGTATTTATTGCACACAGCCTCATAGTTTAATGAAGCATGCACTCTAATATCTGTGAATCTAGCTGCATTTCTAGGTTGAAGAAGTGAAATAAACAGGTACAGCCACATCAGAAACACAGGCTACGGGGAAAATCTTTTCCACTTTACATTCTGTCATTACTTATTTATGATCAAATGTGTTATTTATTGCATAATTTCTATTATCACTGAATAACTTTTCCACCACAAACAAGTGTAAAATCAGAGGAAGATATATCAAAAAATAATTTAAAAATTCACCAAGAATAAATTTGAATGCCATCCAAGCCTCTTTCTCTGTCTCTCCCTTTTGCGCTCTCTCTCTCTCTCACACACACACACACACACACACACACAGACACACACGCACACAGCTTACTCACGGTACCTTCCCCTAGTCTCTTGTTAACACCCCCCCCCAAACTGTCCCTTCTCACATCCACACACAAATATGCACACAATCACAAATACGCACACACCCCCACACACACGTTAACATCTCACACTTAAACCTCAACAATCCTATGCTGCTGTAGTCCTCTGATTCTCTGCTCTACACACACACACACGCACACACACACACATCCACCCAGACACACACACGGTCAGGATCCCTCCCTGGTGAGGTGTGTGTGTCTCTGCCCGAGGCACAGCACATTAATCTATATAATGCCCTCAAAGAGAAGGCTTTTCACACCGCTAACTGCCAAGGACTACGAGGGGCAGCGGCTGAGCCATGATTCAGCTGTTAGCCCAACTGGCGTCCCTGCGCACACATACACTCGCACCCCCACACCCCTCCCAACACACACATACACACACACACAATATGTTAGCAAGAATACACATATACACCCTTCTCTGGCAAGAAAGACAACACAGACACCTTTGTGAGCTCACACAGGGACTCACTGATTAACACTAGAGCTGGGTATCGAACCTCAATATGTTTTTGGTGAAGAAAGAAATGTGCCGAAAGTATTACAAATTCATACTCTTCTTTACTTATTCCTTGATCAGATAGTTCCATCATTAACTCATTAATCATAAAGTCATTAATTTTGCCAGTTTTAGACTGTATTTTATTCAGGCAAAGTTCTTCTACAGCTGCATGTGTATGGTAAAAAATTTAGCTTTGGTTTAGCTTCTTTGGTAAAAATGTAAGCCCTAGTCAGCATTGATCTAGCTTTGCTTGTATGAGTTAAAGCTCCATGATATTAATTACATATATAAAAGTATGTACAGAAGCTGCAAATAGTCCCCCACTGAATTTTTCAGATTTGACCGATGAAACTGAGAAAGCACCCGAGCAAATAAATGCAGAAGAAGCTGTTCTCTATACAGTAAGTACCTCCTTCGCCATCAGCAGACACTACAGGAGGAGACGGTTTACTGATGTTACCTTGTAGGATTTCTGGGCTTCACGTCCTCATATTTCAGACTGTAACCTCTTGCCAGTGTGTGAAGTTGCCCAGTGCAGATTTAATATTTATTTGTTGCACGGAGGGCCACAAAACAGACAGCTCAGAGCGGTGATTGGAGGGCCAGTGCTCAGAGACAGACGGCGAGCAGAAGAGCAGCTAAATCATCTTGACATTCACCAAGAAGTAGCCACACAGAAAGCTACTGCTGCTGTTAGTTCTCCCATCGACTAATTTGGTTCTACTTAACCCCTAAACACCCCATGCGCACACACACACAGAAGTGGATACAAGGCAAATAGAGGCTGACACACACATATGCACACGCACGAGAGCGCACACACACATGCGCCTCACAGTGACACATTTAATTCCAGGTTCTCAGCACATCTGAATTACAGCAGGCTGATGAGGGAGAGAGGGCCAGGCCCCTCCGGACTGATTAGCATCATTTAAGAAAGCCTTCCTTTTTCCTGCCTGCCTCGGCGACCCCTCTCTCCCAGTCTCTCTCTATCACTCTCTGCCACTCGCCGGGGCGACCCACCCACCTCCCAGCCTAATATGGGTGGCATCCCCGCCAGCACAAGTCAATATGGAGTACACTCATTTACATCTAACACAGGAGAACGACTCAAGTGCCTGTGCCTCTGGGGCTATTTTATTCCTTCAAGTATTCATGGACAAGTGCTTGTTAGCTGTAGATTCTGTTTTCTAAAAGTGTGGACAGAAGGACATAACTAACGCATATATACGTCAGCCGCCATATGATGCATTTTTTTCTGCCCGTGTAAAGTAAATAAGACAGAGCCTGTTTTATTTGTGCATATTTCCCCCCTTCTAAATTATATAAGCCTTGCACATGGCTTAAAATTTTGTAAAGCTTTTCTCAAAATCCTACTTATGGTTGCCATTCTGTGCCAAAAAGTTCATCTGGCCTGTAAATTTAAGCATGGATTACAAATATTCAAATCATGAGCTTACTGTTCAAATAAACATTTCCAACAGGGAGGGGAAAAGTTGCAAGGCATACACTTTCAGCATAATTCCTCCTCTGGCACCTCCCCTCCCTTCGCTCCTAATAAAACAACCACACACACACACCAAAAAAAAAAAAAAAAAAAAAATACCAAGGAACAGAAAGGGGGGTTAAGGGGCGGGAGACAAGAAATGCAAAAACAAAAGACAGAGTTAAAAGTTTGGCTTCTTCATTTACTGTGCGGCTGGATAAACAGTGTTGATGAAATATGTAATTAATGTAATTGTAACCACCTATGCAATTACAGTCAGCCGGGTGGGCTCGGCTGTGGCCCCGGTACACCCTGCCATAGGACAATAGGGCACCTTATTACAGTTTTAAAAGGGGGAGGGAGGGAGGGAGAGGGGGTGAAAAAGGGGGAGGCTTAAGCTGGTCAGCTGCTCACCACATGGTAGAAATAATAAGAACTGAAGTCACAATTATTTCAGCTTTGGTTTAGCTTCGCTGATCACTGCACTTTATTCTGGACAATACAAAAACCTGACAAACTCCTAGGCATCCAGGGATTTCTGAGCCATACTATCTGTGGTATACAAATGAAATGACTAAACACAATGAGGTGAGGAAGTATTTGTGTCAATGAGAGGTGGAGGAAGTATTTGTGTCCTTTTCTTAAGTAAAAGTAGCAATACCACACTGTAAAAATACTGCATCACAAATAAAAGTCCTGCATTGAAAATTTTCCTTAAGTAAAAGTTTGTAAGTATTGTGAAATGTACTTAAAGCGTCAAAAGGTAAAGTACTCGAAGCAGAAAATGGCCCCTGTAAATGTTATACAATTACATATTATATCATTGTATTATTATTTCTTATGCATTAATGTATAAGTACCATTTTACTGTTGTAATTGGTCAAAGGGAAGCAAATTTAAACTACTTTATATACTCTTGGGTAGTTTAATGTGCAGTACTGCATTATATTGCAGGAATTTATATTTGTTTAATGCAAAATCCTAATTTCATTGCTAACCTGTGAAAACCATGTATCTCCAAAATGACAACTTTTCATGAGTCATGAAAAACAGGCCTGTTTTCAAGCTTTGTGTGAAAGGATCTTTCAAAAAAATCTAATGGGTTTAGTTTATTCAACTTAAAAAGTAGGAGGAATTTCTCAACCCATGAAGGAACTCTCAAATATATATATATAGATAAAAAGATACATGATTTTTATGGGACAGCAACGACAACAGCTGTCAAATAAATGTAGTGGAGTAAAATATTTCCCTCTGTAATGTTGTGGAATAGAAGTGCCATGAAATTAAAATACTCAAAACAGCTCAAATATGTACTTAAATAAAGTACTTAGATACTTTCCACCACTAGTTATATCTCTTATGACTTGATCCAATGCATTTACACTTCTGATTGAATATTTTGTATTCTTAGTGCACAGTATGACCACCTGCTTTCACACTAACCTGCAAATGCCACCATCTGCAACCACCAAAGACACTCAGAATAAAACCAGCCCTGGTCCCATGTATAGACAGCTACAAAGTATGGATGAGGAAAAATGTAGCATCAGTATATACAAACATATTGTAACCTGGGTAAAGACAAGTCAGAATTTGGGTGCAGGCCTCTACCCAGGCCCGTTCACACTGACAGCCGGTGTTATCCCAGGGATTAAAATAGCCTTTTCTCTACTATCCGCCCCTGCCCAGCATTAAAGTCTTCCACATTTGCAAAATTGCAAACAGATGCAACTCAAGTACCTGCAAATAATCTGCCAAGACCAATTTCAAAAGGGAGATTTCAGAATATGTGGGAGTCATTAGAGGGAGTATTATTTCAGCGATGAGCGCGAGAGGGCCAGCCGTGTTTCACCTAACCAGATGGGTTCTGCTGCCTTTTATTCAGGAAGAAAGAAGCCGACGTGTTCTTCATCTCCCCATTCCCCCCAAATGAAGATATATAACGTGTATGAAACAATTACTGCAGAATATTGGAAGTTTCAGAAGCAACCAAAGAATGTCAAATATCCTTCCGAGTTTCTCAAAACAATCTTTTCATCTTCTTCCCAGTGAGGATGCTTTCTGATGGGGGCTGAGGAGGGGAGGGCTGGGGGGGATTTTCAATGTAAACGAGGATACAGACACAGATCTGAAGCTTTCATTGTTTTGTACTGAGTGTTAAATATGAAAAATAATTAAAAGGTAGATGCCTTAAAAGGGGCCTGTGGCGTATGTAAATGAAATATGTTTCAGAGACATAATTTGCAACTGCTGCTGTTGTTATTTTTCTGATGGTTATCTGAAGTTTTTCTGGTCGCCTCAGTGCAGCTTTAAAGTGACACACAACAAAGCGTTCGCCAATTAAAGACAATTTTAACACCAAGAACTGCAGCAAACTTCATTAGATTCTCCATCCAGCAGCTGACAAAAAGCCTATCAGAATGCATCTTTAAGTGTCTGTAATGAATAATGTATAATCAAAACACATATTTTTTCTCACACTAGCCATTCACAACATCTACCAGCCTTTATAACAAATTAAATGTTTATATCAAATGGAATTTGATTAGGTGACTGGTTATTATTGCTAGTAGGGAAGCAGAATAACAATCTAAAGCACTTTAAAAATGATCAAAATCACCAAGCCCTTGAAACAATACACATTCAATCAAATTCTTCATAATTGTAACAGTAGGAAGCATTTTAGGCATTCCACCCACAACAAACAGGCTTTGTTCTCCTGTTATGAGAGGCAGCGAGGGGACACAATCAAGTGCGTGAGAAAGCCAGGAACGCAGGATTTCAAGCAATTCCTCCCTCTTTCTCTTTCTATACACCCCACCACCACCACCACCCGTTCTCTCTCTTTTTTCAGGGTCGCCCATATTATTTGCTTCCTGTCTCATTGTAGCTGGCAAAAAGAGAATTTGGTAATTGAGTGGTACAGAACATGTGCCCTCCATACTCGCAGATGACAGATGGATTATAAAAACTTCAAAGGCGAGCATTTGGAGCACCAGGGGAGAGATGCTAGGTATTTGAACTATCATTCTTTACCCAGGAGACAATGACTGCCTGACATGGTGCATACATCAAGGAATAGTGCAACAGCACAGACATAATCCAACACACACACCCCTCCTTTTACTCCTTTTCCATCTCTCTTCCTCTCCTTCTCCCTCCCTGTGCTATATATTTAACATCCTGTTCTGAGCAACTTTGCACCAAGCACAGGATCATAACAAGTGGGGGGTAGCGTTGAGAGTCTGGTGGAGAGAGAGAAGGCAGCACTGGCAGGGAAAAGAATCTTATCTTTGCATTTTTCTTTTCTTGACTTGTCACCTTTGTGGTTTTTTTGCCACTTTCAGGGTTCAAACAGTGGCATCTCCTTTCCCCTGGTCGGTAAAATAATCAGAGTTTAGCCTTAGCTGTGGCTTTGTGCTTTTTAAAAATACAGCCAGATTAGCAGGTCTTGAGGAAAACTGTAAGCACTACTGTACTGCAAGTGAAGGGGAGAATGGTGGGCGGCGACGCCTATAATCATCTTATAAGCATGATTTATGAAAAGGGCCATCTGCTTTGCCTTACTTAAGCACGGAGGCAACCTTTAATAATATAAGGACACGAGGAAAGGAGGGGATAGTGGGGGGTGAGTACAAACGGGAGGGGGGAGACTATTGGACACAATGACACACACACACACACACACACACACACACACACGATGATTTCAACAAACCGGTAACCCGACTGCAAGTACCCCTCTCCCTCCCTCTTCTTCTTCCTCTTCTTCCTGTCTCTTCTCCTCTTCAGCATCCAGCCATTAGTTCAGATGGCAGCTAATCACTGTTGACCTCTCCTGTCACACCATTTAACCCCAGCCCCTCCCCTTGACCCTGAAGGAATTAGCAGCCTCACTGTAACACACACACACACACACACACACAAACACACACACAAATTTGCATACAACTTACAAACTACCTTGCAGACAGAGAAAAAGTCCCTCTACCCACAGTCTCTAAATTCTAGCATATGATTCTTACACGACTCATAAATGCACAGGATCCTACCCAGCTAATCGTCTGGACTACAAAATGGCCAAAATCACAAACAAATGCCAAGTTTCCACAGTCCAAGCCGACATATTCAAACTGCTTGTTTTGTCCAACCAACAGTCCAACCACCCAAAGATATTCAGTTTGGTAAGAAACACTAAGAAAACAAGCAAATAATTACAACTGAGAAGCTGGAACCAGTGACTTTTTGGCTATTTTTGTTTCAAAAATAACTTAAACGGTTAATCATCAGATTTGTAGCAGATACATTTTCTGACGATGAGCAAAGTGATTAATCAACTAGTTGTTTCAGCTCTAATTTTTTTCCCCGGATTAATCTCTCGAAAGTAAAAAATGCCCCTAACAACTTCCCTGGGAAGATGATGTCTTCAAATTGCCTGATTTTTCCGACCAACAGTCCCAAACCCAAAGAAATTCAATTAACAATGATTTAAAAGAAAGAGACAAAGAAAAGCAATACATTCTCACATTTAAGAAGCTAAACCCACCAACTGCTAAACACACACACACAATTAATGCATTTTTCCTTGATAAATGCATTAATTATTTATCATCAAAATAGTTGTTAATTTGATTGTATCAGTGTTAGTTTTAGCCGTTGTTCATAGGGAAATAAGCCTGTTGAAATCTTAATTCTATCCTTAAATTCCAGTACAACCGTAGGTCCTTTGGACAAATTAAAAAGCAAGGAAGTGAAACCAGCTAAGTGATATCATAACACATTTCACACATGAAGAACAAGAACGTCTCAAAGCGATGCAGCTCTGACTTGATTGGCATTCATGCCCCAGCTGCTGCCCTTTGGCCTCGCTGTGACCTGGAAATGGCTCCCAGCGGGACCTTAAAGAGCGACGGCAGCAGCGTTGGGAGAAGGAGATGGGGGGGGGGGGGTGTCATAATGAGGCCATACGGCATATGCTATTGTGCACATACACACATTTCCACATGTGCATATAGACACACACACACACACACACACACACACACCCCTCCCCGTGTGGTCACCTTTTCAGTGTCCATCAGGATTGTCGGCCTAATCCTCGTCGGATCATCTCATCAATGCCTAGGCTGTTTATGTGTAATGGATCCCATCTAACTCCCACTCTCTCTAACCCCCAATGCTCCCCTTTGCCCCTCCACCCCCTTCCACCCCTTCCCTGCCTCCCTCCAGGTCTCTCAACATCCTCTCCTCCCTCCTTCAAAACTGTTCTCCCTGCTCCTAAAAGGAATACACCAACTTTTTTTTATTTTATTTTTTAAAATGTTTTTCACAAATAAGCTCCACTGGTCTACTTCTAGATGTGTACTATGAAGAAAGGCAGCAGATATATCTCTGTATTTAATGTTACGTAATTGTACTTTATCCCCAGTGGTCAGTGTATTTTCTGCAATATTTTATATTCAATTTTATGTTTTCAGTTCAAAAGTCCACTAGAGAGAGATCAAATTCATTTAACTGATTTTCAATGAAATTTGTAAAATGTATAGATACTGCATATCTATCCTTACAGACTCGTTATTATTGGTATTGTGGTATATAAAGTCAAACCCTACTTTTCATACCACTCTGTTTGGGGTATGGTAGAATTCAACTGTATGTAGAAACTGTATAATCGTTTGTCTTTCCACCTTTCCCATCCTTCCTCACTCTCTTCATCCTCCTCCTCCTCCTCCTCTTCGAAGCCTCGCAGCATGTGTAAGCAGACGCGCACGTGCTCCCTTCGCCCTCATTACGAGCTAACTACGCTGTTAGATTAAAAGCGTGTACAGAGAGGAAGACAGAGAGCGAAAGAATGAAAAGGGAGAGAGAGAGAGAGAGAGAGATAGGAGGAAGAGGTGGGGGGAAGAGAGGAACAGGCCGAACCTCCATAATTAAGATCACTTCAGAGATTACCTCGGGCAACAAAAGCACGGCAAGCGGCCGCCCGCAGCCACAGAAATTGGATGAAAAAGGGGTGTTGAGGAGGAGACTGACCTCCGCCGCTCTCCACCAGGCTCCGCACAAACATGAGCCACGGCTGGATCAAATGCCCCTCCCAGCAGTAACTGACACACACACACACACACACACACAACAGGTACTGTACTGGTACATACTGTAGAGTCAGAGAGACAGCGAACAGAGGAAAAGCACACTTACAGGCAGAGGCAGACACACACACAGAGGATTTGGCACGTGAGGGCTTACATTTTATTACAGGCCACATATTAGAAAACACACAGACACATGTCTCTGCTAAGTACACTGCCTGGAGAGGAGATCCATCGACTGGTGTAGACCATCACTCCCCTGAGCCGACTAAGTCTGAAAAACTCCTTTGAGTATGATGCCACCTTCACATTATTTTGAGAGAAGGACATGATTGCCAGTCAGTTATCAGTTACAATTTATTTCAATATTTAATAGTTATGAGCTGCACCTTATACCTTTAAATAGTTTGGTTTTTGTGGGACACACCATTCATAACGCTACATGGGAGACAGTGGTGCTTTGTCCCCAAATTTAAAATAACCACTGGGGGGCTGATGTGAAGTCTTTTTTCCTCATTTGGAAGCTAGTTTTTACCATAAATCTGATGTGATGCAAACACGGTATTACACCCACCTACTGGATCCTGTCACCCACGGGCTTCCACACTGACCAGCTGTCAAACCAACACTTGAGTTATTTTTTCTCACTCCTTTCACGCTCTGTACTTTTTGCCTTCCCTCCGTCAATTTCCACATCCTCAGCCTCAGTGTTCTTCAGCGGTGTTCACCTCGTCCCTTCTCAATCCACCTCACTCCCACCCCGCAAACCAACCTTGATCTCCGGCGAGCAGAGGGGAAGCCATTTACTCTAATCACAGGGATCCAGCAAGAGCGCCTCAAAGCCCTCGGGGGCTGATCGGCAATCAGAGAGACGGAGGCTATGAGGGAGAGAGAGAGAAATAAACTCTACCTCAACTTCAGATTTGTGGAGCAAACCTCTCCCATCCCTAATCCGAAGCAGCTCTGCCATGACATTGACCTGTTGGTGGATAAGCTGGATAAGGGGTGTTTGGGAGGATATGAGCACAGAGTTGAAGGACTTCCTGTGACAGAGTAAGTTCTGGTCAGTGGGGTCACAGGCAGGGTGGAGTGAGGAGGCGCTGGGTCAGGACAGGAAGGAGGCAATAAGTGTATAAGTTACTGCACTGTGGCACAAAATGACCTTAGTATCGGTGTGGCTTTTCATATGGCTGTTTATCAATTTCAACGATTTAAGAACTCCTCCACCAGGTTAAAATTTTGACTGACAGGATAACTCTGGTTTATTACAACCTGGATCTCATTTCCATAGTTCTGGCCTTCATTTCTATCGGTTATGATAAGCAAAATAATTGCTGAGATTTAGGAACATAGTGACATTGCAACAAAAAAACAGAAACAGCTAGAAACAAGAGTGGTCAGTAAATTGTACATAAGACAAAAGTTTAGCCAGATTATCTAAACTACTTTATTTAAAGGAAAAACTGTACACAACTAGTACAGCAAGTATCAGGAAGCCGTGAATACTCGACTGGACGGATCCCATTCATTCAAATGAAAATCCAAGCCTTTGCATTTAGATTGACGGCAGCACATAAAAATAACTCTTTTAGGCTCTGGAAAAGTTTTACAAATATTGACCTTTCATGATTTAACAAGACTAAGTGTGGCTTTCAGCTAAAAGCTAACATCAGCATGCTAACATTCTCAAAATGGCAATGCTAACATGCTGGTGTTAAACAGGTATACTTTTTATCATGTCCACCATCTTAGTTTAGTGTGTAAGCATGCTAAGGTTTGCTAATTAATGCTAAAAAAAAAAAGCAGACTAGGTTGCCTAGGATGATGTGAATGTCAGTTTTGTAAGTATTTGGTCAGAAACCAAAGTTTTGGACAAATTCAAATTTTGACCTGATGAAGGTGCTAAATCAAAGAACAACGTTATCATAATTCATGCTGAGGGAAACATGAATGTGTACCAAATTGCATGGTAATCTATCCAATAGTCAAAAGTCAAGACATTTCACCAAATGTCAGTGGCACTAGAGGAAAAGTCAGGGGTTCATCAAGGTCTGTAGGTTTCATCCTCTGGGGACCATGAATGTCTTTACAAAATTCCATGGCAATCCATCCAATAGTGACCAAAGAAAAAAAAATAGACCAAAGTGGTGGACCGACCAACCGACATTGCCATCCCTACAGCCATGCTGCTGGCATGGTCACAGATTTATGATAAAAAAAAGTAATAATTGACTTTGTTTGCAGATTGAGGTGTCCTGACAACATTTTTATAATGGTGGTCTGTGGGGAAAATGTTTTTGATCTACAAGGGATTTCTTTTTCGTTGCAGTACCGTGCTTGGCTACTGAGACAATTTTGTAGCAAGGCTAACTCGCCGTGCCACATACAGCTCAGTAGGTTTTTTCAAAACCTGCCCGTTGTCTGACTGCTCGTGTTTCTTCCCTTGTCTGACTTCTTTTTAACAAGATCTCAGCCATTGCTTTGGTGAGTACAATGTTATCATAACCTAACAAAACGGCCGAACCCACGAAAATAAGATCCAAGTTGTGATAAACTTGAACTATCCTTTAAAAAGTCGCTTAACCTGCCTGTGATTGGGTACAAAACCTCTGTTACAATACTGAGTTACTACTATATGCTGCACAGTCCAAACTGAGAAATAAAAGGAATTGTAAGTCTTCCATGTCCTTTTCCTATTCTTTCGTTAATGGGTGCCATAGACTGACAGAAGGTTAGAAACAGCGAATCTGTTCAAAGTGACCCCCCAGTTTTTGGGACACACATTGTGAGCGGGTGAGCAGACTTGAAGTGAGAACTCACTCCCACCCTTCGAGCCTATCAGTGTCATCAACCACACCATGGATGCAAATGCCCCCCCGCCCCCGCCCCCACCCCCACCCCCCTCTCTCTGTGTGCAGATCTGACAGTCCTGTTTACCAAAGCAGCCGACAGACAAGCTGAACAAGAGCCCGGGCACTTCCACTTAACTCTCTCCCCATTACTACGATTGGTGTGAACGACACAACAAAAGAGATAAAATGCAGTTCTGAGCCGAAGAAAACAACTCCAGCTCACGATCAAGAATAATAATAATAACAAAAAAGACACGGATGAAAACAAAAGAGGAAGACGAGGAGGAGGTGGGGGGGCTAGAGAGAGAGGAGATGATGAGGTGGGCCGTTTGAAAAAAAAAAAAAAAAAAAAGATGATTTGAGAAAATTGTCGGAAATTGCAGGAGATCTGTTAAAGGTTTCTTTTTCAGCAGGGGTGGGAGCGCATCTTATGACTTAAAAAGAGGTATTAAAGGAAAGAAGCAGGCACCAGGGGAATTCTCCCACGTCGGAGTGCTCTCTTTTTAAATTCAACCCTGGTAATAACGCAGATAAATAATAGATAAATAGTATTTAGCTCCCACCTTGAACAACGCTTTTTAAAGTAGTTCATGAAAGACTGACAGCTCTTGGCGAGCAAATGCACTTACACAAACACACATGCTCTCACGTGTGTGCCCGCACACATGTAATGTGTATTTTACCTAATTAAATAAAACGCCAGGTGGGATCGACTGATTGTGAGTGTGTGCATGTGTCTGTGTGTGTGTGTGTGCATGGACAGAAAAAGGAGAGGCAAGGAAGAGAAGGAGAGATAAAATATTTTGAATGAACTGAGTTAAGTTCACATGTATCATTAGTGGTTTCATCAGCAACTGATGGTTGGTTTAGGTGCGGAAACAGTGAGGGGCTGTGGTTTCTGATTGAACCTTATCTCTAGCAAAGAGCCTTTCATTTTTTCACAAGATTATACAGTCGCTCCTTTATTCTGCATCATAACAGAAAACAGAACTGAAGTAAAGTCAGATGTTTAGCTTAGTTTATAATATGGTCGAAGTTCAGTATCAAATTTTAATTATTTGGTATCCATGGTGGGGTTAAAATATGGGCTGTAGCCTGTTCCTGGTTCACACATTCTGGGGATGTAACAACTGTTTGTTTACCAGCACTTTACTCAAAAATAGAGAGTGGCTGTATTTTCACCATGTTTGTCATAAATATATTGCTTTGCGATATTGGGGGGAAGGGTGTTGCAGTGTTTTTTGATAACCCTAGGGAGGGTCTTGCTTTTTTTATATATATATAAAATGAATAGGAGATGTAACTCCCCTCCCCACCCCAATAATTTTTATACAGTCCCTAAGCTTGTCTAATATTCTCTGATATTTAGGCCTGAGGCCTTTCGCTGTCTCAGTAATGATGTTCCGAAAAATAAAAAGCGTAAAAAAAGTACTTGTTTTTGTATATCCTGTGCTCAAATAAGGGCAAGAATAAACAAGTAGACATATATTTACCTTTAAAAAAAAAAGCACAGAAGCAACTCTTACTTTGAGTCTCATGGCAGCTATGCCTCGGAGATGTGGTCGCGGCTGCACCAGGCGTTTACAGAAGGCTGTGTGTTTAAACGCCTGGAATGCTCATTTGCCTTTTGGGTTTACATATTTACTTTTGCATAAATGGAGAACAGTAATGTGGTATTAAGGGGCTTCTCAGGGGGAAAGTTGTGTGTTTTTAAAATGCAGCCTTTTTTAAATGCTCCCTCAGTTTGCTATATTAAGGAAGGTTGATGATTAATGCAGCATAGATCTAATTTCTCTTGATTAAAAAAAATGAATTAGAAAAATAATGTCAGACTTGAGATGAGCTCGCCCCCACCCCCACCACACACACACATATACACACACACATACACACACACACACCCTCCCTTGCTCAAAGTCATCAGATACAAAATGAGCATCCAGGCTAAAATGAGCAACAAATAATAACAAAATTCCCAATAGCCAAATATGAAATGTAAAATGACTGCCTTGATCAACTAGAGCCCAGTAATCTTTAGCGCCAGCCACAGCTGTACCACCACTACTGTCACTTGAAATAAAAACCTAAACCTTTCAGGGCTTTCAATTGAGTCTTTAATTCAGCCTGATGTGACATTAAAACCCTTTGGTTGACTTCCACTGGCTGTGACAAATGTACCAGCGCTTAATAGAGGTGTGCAGACAGGCCGGCATTTCAGTGACTTTTATCAAACCGAATTTATCAACGCAGGCTCCCAGGATCTGTGGCAGCAGCTTGTTCAGAATGAAGCCTACAGATACCGTTAAGCACATCATCCCTCCTCTCTGTCTCGCTCCTTCTCCCATTCTGCTCGCTACGTTTTACTCTAAGTATTTTTTTCCCGCTCTGTCCTGTCATCTCTCTGCCTACTGTATATTTATCTCTTTTCTCTTTGGATCTACCATCTACGTGGTACTTTGTAGGCTAATAGGAAGGTTTTCTGACTGCCAATTGTCAAGTATTTTTAAATTTGACAACACAAAATCCCAAATGACTCCTTTTGTATGTAAAGGTGTAAAAGTATTTTGAATTAGAAGCAGTGCTCATACCATTATGAGACACTAAAACTCTCCACTTAAACTCGATTGTGGCTATTGAATTTGTTTTACATGGGTTAACAGGCTGAAAGACATCAAGATTGTCTGATTTTTAAGAAAAGGTCAAGACATGTGAAATGATGTATCATCCTGACCAGCTTGGAGTTAATTCGCCTGCGTTAGAAGGAGACACGATTGTGAGCAAAGAACTCACCAGTTTCCTGCTTAAAATAGGGTTACATATTTGATTTGTTTTCATCAGTCGTTCTCACAATTAGGCTACCATTTAGTGGAAATGGCAGAAAAAAGTCTTTCTCTGTGTATTTCCTCATCATTCATTTTATCCAGTTAAAGGACAAGTGTTTGGATTCATGATCACTTAAAGAAGAGGCTATTGTGATTTCGAGGTGATTTGATGGCAATTTCAGAAAGTTGAGCATTGAATCAGCTTGCAGGGTGCGGTACGTAACAACTAATAGATAACTTATTGTCATTTTTGGCAACAAGTCCAGTGATGACAAAGAATCATGAATGGAGTGGCAGATGGTGTAAATGAGAAGTGAGAAAAATAGATAAAAAGAGATGATAGATAGTAAAAATGAGAGATAAGAGTGGGAGAGAGGATGGAGAGATGACAGAGGCTGCGGCAGAGAGACAGAAGAAAGAAGAGTGAAATGGTGGAGTGAGTAGTGCGATAAGGAGGCTTTTGAAGGGTCCTCTCAGATGCTGGGATTGCTCAGTTCAGCGCTGTCAGAGCCTCTGAGGTACTTGAACCTTGCCTGCCTTTCCTCCACCTCTCTGTAGAGCTGCTGCCCTGCAGGCCACCTGTAAACCGCTTTGACACATGATCCACTCCCACAGATGTAGAGTGGAAACACACACACACAGAGAGAAACCGCTGCTTGCAGACAGCTAAGCACGCACAAACGCTTTAACGCACCATCAACGTTTGGTTGTTTTTTAACATTAGCGCTCGATTAACAACTGGCTGTCCCACTTTTGAATGGAGGGGCACTCACGGCAGAAACAAGAGAGCTACCTAATAGTCTTTCTCATGACACGTTGATTAAAAAATGTGGTTTTTTTCTTCTTTTTATGCGTCTCTCGCTGTCACTTTTAAGCAACAGATCCTTCAGCGAGACAGGACAAATAACCTGCTATTATCCATGGCCCTCACGTTGGCGTGAAAGTGGCACTAGGAGGATTTTAACCTTCACCTCCTGAAGGCCCAGGGATACAAGACACGTTGGAATTTAATTAAGTAATTAGACGGATGTCTTGCCACAGCCACAAACAAGTGGCGGGGACAGAGAATGGCAACTTTTAGGCAAACACACACATATACAAATGCACATACAAAACTGTGAATCAGACAAATGATTTCTAGAAATGCAAGGAGTTCCTAATTCACATGAAAACAAACATGTATACGAAAGAAAAAGTACCACTCAGTCACTGCAAGAAGGCTCGAAGCAACCTCCACCACTCCCAGAAAAGTGGAGACTAAAAAAACGACGGCTCCTGATTAGGCATTGTCAAAATATTTGTGACGGAAGAATTCCACCAGGCGAGCGCGGAATCAGCTCCTCTACAAAAGAGCCATCTTCCCTGAGTAACAAGTTGGTGCGATGAGTGTCGACAGAAGAGGAGCTGAAATCCCCCCCGGGCTAGAGAATATCCCGCTATTGTAGTCTTAACCCGCGAGACCTGGCGGGGAATGTACAGCTTTCACAGTCACTTCTCATCCTATTTGTAGCACTGCCGCTGATGTGCGAGCGCCTGGGCCAGAGCAGGTCACCTCCACCACCCCTCTTTTTTTATCTCTCTGTCTTCCTTATACTTTCAGTAAGCACCACCTTTCCAAAGTCCAACAAATATTTGAGGAGGCATTCATCTACATCGTGTTATCACCCCCCACGCCTAACTACTTTTTTCATCTCTCTTTTTGTATTTTTTGTTCCACAAGGCAAGTTTCATTAAAGATCCAATTATGCAAATCAGGTGCTGGAGAGGCAGTTGAATATGCACTATAATGGTGTACAGTAATCGTTCGACACAATATACGGCATCCAGGGCCAGATTTATGAGCGCAACAGAACTGCAACGCCTCCGTCCTTTGGTGAAAACCTCTTGATCATAATTAAAGGTGCAGGAGTTCTCTCCAGCATCCTCACACCCTCCCTTTTCTCCCTCTTTTTCTCTACTGTTTCCCTCTTTTCCTCTCCCTCCATCTTGTGCTACTTTGGTGTGCTCATTAGCAGAGGTCTGGGAAGTTTACAGAGGTCACATCCGAGAGGTAGAGCAGCTAAAGAGCAGACATGACATGTGCGATGCAGTCAGTGGTATGTGAAGTGGGTAATAGACATAACCTGCCTCATACACACACACATAACCTTCCATCTCATCAACGCTCGAGGTATTTACCACTGTCTTAGCTGAGCGTGGCTGAATGCTAAGCAGTAACAATTCTCTGCTTCAGGACCACTGATTGATGTGTGCTTGCCTGTTTGTGTTAAGCTGTTGTCTGCGGAAATGACACAGCTGGAAACGCAGCGCCGTTCGACACGTCAAAAAGGAAAACGGTCCTGACATTGCATGACGCATCCTTGAAACCGAAATACTAACGAACTTTGAGGAAAAAATACCAAACTAAAGCCAAACTCAACAATGCCTTAATGCCAAGGAGGCTCAGCAGGGAAGCTGGGGCAAACAAAGGAGGAATATCACGGGTTGTGGGGATAAGGTGTTTTACATTTTTTCAGGACACATTCCTTGTTGGTGTTATGTGAGTGCCAACTGATTACACAGAGAGAGAGAGAGAGAGAGAGAGAAAGGGCAAGGCCAGAGCATCGCCTGGTCACTGGACTTTCTCAAGGCTGAGCAGTTAACTATCCCTGAAAATACACACGAGCACATATACACACTGTCGCAAAATTGTTGCAAACGCTAACTCCCATGCGCACCGACCTGCACACATGCACATTCTCAGGCTTATTTAAAGTCTGGTACTGAAACAGCAAGGAGATTGTGATGGAGTTTTAAAAAAAAAAAAATAGATCCTCCTTGCGCCCACTTCCATGCTAACCTCTCCCTCTGAGACCACTTCGATCTCTTCTTTTCCTCTCTAACCATCAGACCTCAGTCGCCCTCACCACCCACCCCGACTCCCCGGCTGCCCAGGCAGGCAGACGCTCCTTGTGATGGCACCCCGGTATGAAAGGACTGAGTCAAGCCTATCTGTCAGCGCCTCATCTGCACTACACGCTTTATTCTTAGATCAAAATGACTTCTGTGATTACCCACCACCCCAACACATCCACCCCACTGCTCCTCCAACCCTTCAACCCCTAATTCTTATCAAGCTCTCAGGGCAAAGAACATACCGGGGAAAATATACTCTCCAACTCATAAGTGAAGGAGGAGGCATTCACATAGTGCAACACAGCTTGACGCACACGACAGGAAAACTGAACATAAACTCTCATTTAAACAATGATTCAATAAAGCTGATCATTCATACAGTTAGATTTTAATTGATAGCGTATTCATTTCGGGCTAATGGTATTGTATATTTCCCATTGCTTTTTGTATTATTTAATAACTGTGTAAGAGGTGAAACACTTTCTTTACATTCTTTTACAGTCTGTTACAAAAGCAACGTGTTTACAGTTGAATAAGAAATAACTAGAACATGACAGGCTTTTAGACATCAACACTTAATGTAAAGGACGAAGAAATTATAGTCATCAGTTTGCAAATTCATTTCACAAAATTAGATCCCAAAAAGGCCTAATAATGAGCAAAGGTCAGTGGCACTAACTTCATATATGAGGTCATTCATGCCCCCTTCAATTTATCACCACAGCGGTATAAATCATAATTGCTGTTCCTTATAAAAGTTCAGCATCACACCCTGTGGGCTGGTAGTGGCGAAAAAAAATCTAATCTAACATTTTCAATGACAGAAATTCAAACAAATGTGATAAAAATCTCATCGTTTGAGATTTCAGTCTAATGTGTGTAATCTAGCGTGTGATGTTTTGTGGTCAGGGCGATCTCTACTTGAGTTCACATCCCACATTTGATTCAGGGCTTTCGATAGTGTGTGTGTGTGTGTGTGTGTGTGTGCGCGCGTGTGTGTACTTGTCATATTAGCCTCACTCGACAACTGCAAGCCCAGCTCGCCAACATCTTTCCCTCTCTGGATTGAACTCTGGAGATCAAGGTCATGGAGCTACAAGGCTCAACCCAGACTAACGCCTGTGTGTTACAGCCCCTTCAACACCCTCCTTGCCCCCCGTGGGACGCGCACACATATACACAGGCGCACTGAAATACACATACGCTGCCGCCTTGCCCTGTTGCCCATGTGAAGAAGAGAGAGCAGATCAGAACCAGAATGGAAATGGGGGTGGGAGGGGTGGGAGTTGCTTTCACAATGACTGCATATATCAATTAATGGCTGGCTGAGCAGAGCTGGCCTGATCTGGCCTGCCCACCACCGCCCTGATCCCAGCGGACTGGGAGCCCTGGCCTCGCAGCCTGTACAGCTGGAGCCCTCTCCCCTATAATTACATGAGAAGGGGATCAACTAGCCACAGTGAGGCTGCCTATCTGACTGTGCACTGCACTCTGTTGCAGATGCATATATCACTGACTATGGTACAGGACAACTTGAATTATGTGTTGTCCGAGTGATTATACACACATTTTCTGTGCTGCTAGATGATGTTATTTGTGCGACCGCTTCACTGTGGGTTTGTGTGTTTTTGCGATGGCACTGGGATGTCTGCTCATGTGCTGCCTTCTTTATGCGCATTTGTTAAACAAGTGTGTGATTTTTCATACTGCTTTTTCTTTCCTTTTTAAAAAAATCTGATTGTGTACATGTGAACGTGCAAATAATTCACCGTGTGTCGGACTGACAACACGGCAGCTTCAGTCGAGTGGGTCTATTCCACGGTGAACCGAGCGGCTGACTGACTGACTGACAGCCTGGTGAAAAGAGGACTGATTTGATGCCATCCTTTGCATGCCATGCTCTCTCTCTGTCTCTCCCCCCCGTCTCTCTCATCACTCCCTTCTCCCTTGTTTTCAGCTGAGAGATGTGTATCGCCACAGTCAGTCACGGCCCGAGGCCCCCTTAGCAACACTGACACAGGCACAGGTGGGAACGCAACTAATACAAGATCAACGGCGACCGCTACAGACTGGCTCCCAAGAGCAGATTTTCAGCTCCGTCGGTCAGAAAGTTGCAGCCCAAGAAAATGTCAAAATATTTGTGCTGTATGTGTGTGGTTTTTTGCTGTAATAAATCTCACACTGAATCCAAAATAAAACATCCCATCCATAAATGTTGTGAATTTATCTATTTGACTTGCCATCAAGTGAACATAAATAATGCTTTTCTTTTATAGGAATAAAATAAAAGCATGTGTCCCAATAATTATATGTATTTAATATTATAATTATTTTAATAACAACAATACTGATAATTAATTGAGACAATTCATTAGTGAGTAGGATGTAATATTAAAATGTAACCTGACTGGTAGATGAATGCAAAAAACCAGAAGTAGGCCTAATGAATATTAAATAAATTGCTAACACAAACCACTGAGGCCTTGATACCAAATTACAATGACATAAATTCCTCTAACAGGCCAGTCTGCAAAGTAAGGCCTTTTCTTAAACAGTCTCTTCCCAAATATTTTCACCCGAAAAGAGCAGCGCAGAGAGATGCAGTAAAGGGCAAACAGGTCTGTGAGGCATCCTGAACTGTCAGAGGAGCGGGAACAGTTATCCATTTGCTATTCCATCTCCAATAAGGGAATGTAAGGAGCTGACAAAAAGGGTTTACGCCCAGACACTATTTCAGACATAATATCCGCCCTGTGCATACCATTAAACAATGACAGCATCTCAACTGGCACAGTCCATCTATTTATCTCTTTTCCTTGCACAATGCATCTGAGGAAGAGGCAACTTTTTTTTTGTCTTAAGACAACTTTAGGGAAGGTTAGAGAAACAGTGGGAAACAACGTGATACACATTATTGAGTATTTTAAGAAGGATCACGTGTCTACACAGCCATTGTGCAGCGCTGGTAGCTGTTGGAAGTGGCTGGATAACCCAGGTCAGATCACTGAGGGGTCAACTCGACTTCCAAGAAAAGGTCCTCCCCACCCAAGACGCACGGTGAGACAGATGCTTTAAATGGGATTACAAACCTCATCCCTGCCACATATTACTGATAATCCAATACTGCCCCATCATATAAGCACAAATTCTGACATGTGAGCCTCGGTGTGGGAATTCGGCAACCAGTTAGGAGATTTCTTTAGCGCACGAAACGCGCTCAACCTGCTGGATCTTTCGGATATACTAAAAATAAACACCCTCTGGTAAATTAAAAGAAGATATCGTGGAAACTCCAGCGAGCACGAGTGCAATGACATATCATAGGCTACACTCGACCTCTTCTATCCCCCGGAAAATTATTATTGGCTTATAGGCTCCGTCATTTTATATTTCCACGGTAACGGATGTCTATCAGCCTCATGTAGTCTTTGACCGACTCGCCCCAACTTCCCCTAAAAAACTCTCATTCCCCCCAATCAAAAGTGACAGCGGTTCCCAAAAATGTCAATTTCACCGCTGCTAATGTGTGCGTTAGTCGCCACATATGACATTTACCCCCCTCGTCTGAATGCCATCGTAACGTCTCCTCAAAGCATAATGCAGGGGCTGCTTATTCATAAGAGAGGTCGATCACTGCACAAAATGGCAGGTCTCACCGGCTCTTCTTCCATCTCACAAGTTTTGACACATGGTGGCAAACGCACCGGTAAACTTGAATCGCTTTCCCGCACTCTTTCAGCACAAGCGCCGGTGTCAGTAGAAAGTTTTCCGTGTACACTCTTAACGGGAACACGGCTGGACTTTTCTAAAAGTCTCATACTGTACAGCTGATCTGTATGCGCAATATTGCAAAGCAGTGCGCCCCGAACGCCGTTTACGCATCCGCAGTGTAGAGTAAAACATGCAACGGTAAACAAAACTTATTCTTATTTATTTTCTACTGGAATAAAAATAGTTTTTTTACGCGTGGAGTCGAGCATCGCAGCCCATGTCTTGGTCCCAGCTGCTATTTTGTCGCCGTTTTTTACGATCGTCACTCGCTACGGATAATTGCACTGTTATTTTCTAATCATGATTGGGGAGACATCAGGGGGCCCCGCTGCGATGCACCCACACAAAAAACCCCAATCGTCCCCAAAACTGACTTCACAGCGAGTAATACACTCCAAGCCCCCAGTAAAACCCCACTCCTGTACTATAAGCTCCACACTTATTCTTACCTTTTAAATTTGGCGAAGCGCCGGCTAACTCCTGCGCGTAAACGATGCGTTGTGAGAGATAGTGTTCATTGAATAATGAGGCATGTCCATATGATTTGACCGGATCATATTCTTGTCGGATGACGGGGGTGTTGAAAAGTGCGCTTCGGACCTGTTAAAGACTGTCCACTCCTCGATCCTGTCCCTACAACTGCTCCCTGCCGCGCATCCTGAGTTTGAAATGAAAAATACGTCTTTATTACTTGTCTCTCTTCTTGCTTTTCTGCCGCTGTCTGCTAAAGGTAAACGTTTGCATTGATGCCGATCGCCAGGCATCAGCATATTCCCTTCATCTTTCAGCTTGGACTCCCCCTATCTGGTAGGTGAAATGCATTGTACCGTTAAAAAGGCACTCCATTGTAGAAAGCAGAGCAGACTGGCTGAATACAGCCCGGGTCTAGCGGTATTCGCCGTTCATGGGGATAAAAAGAAGCTAGTGAGCCCAGCGTTGTACAGAACCTCGTTTAAAGAAATAACCCCCTTATCGTTACATTTCCTCTGGTACCGTGGCGAGGGAAAACAGCCGATTCCCCACCACGTTAGTTTGTTTCTGACCTTGAACTGCCCACAAACACTCTTTTATTTAAAAATGTGCCCCCTGTACATAACCATCCACACACAGCCAGCCACGGCGCTTAGGCACCGTGCGCTAAAAATTGGCTTGGATCCGTGTAAAGACACCCAGGTCACAAAATTACTCCAAAAAGTAGAATTCCTTACCTTTCAAGTGAACTGTTTCGAGTCTTTTTCCTCTTCTCCTCGCCTTAAAAAACTCCAGGATAAATGAGTGTTGCCTCCTGTGCGTCCTGAGCGTCAGTCACCGCTTAAGAGAAGTAATGAGTGATAAAAATGACGCTCATCTATCTGCACTGTAACCTTGTGGCGTATTTAATGTAAATAAGCCCCGTTGTGTTGCCAATCCCCATGCATACAAACGCAAAACCGCTCCTCAGGGACTCGCTTTGCCTTTTTTTCTCAATGTATTGACGATTTATTCTTACTGCCTGGGAGCGCAATAGGGAATGAGCATAATTATTTGAAAATATGATATATTAATAATACGACTGGTCCAATTTGTGAATGAATGCATTTCTACACACCTCTCTGAAGATTTTTGAAAGCGTCAACTCTGTCTGCAAAAGAAGCAAATACTTTTTCTTTTAAATTTCCAACAGGAGCCCTAAACTTGAAGTTGGCACAACTTTTTGCGACGCGTAAAAAAACACACGACAGAAAGACTTCCCGCATAGGCCGAACTATTTGTTGCAACTACAACCTTCCTTGCGGGATGGTTTTGATATATTATGCTTCTATAGGGGGGTGGAAGAGACTGAATAATGCAATTATAGATTCAGTGTCCCAGCGTTGACAAAAGACAGGGCTTCAATAGAGGCTTTGTTATAGGATTATATAATGATTATGGGGTAATTATGGGAACGGTTTGGTAATAATAAAAAAGTATCAAGTGCTCTCTTGCACGGACAGCTTGTTTTCTATAATGTAAGTGCAGAAGTGGAGGAGTGTGATAAGACAGACAGACAGACAGACGGTGCTGCTGACAGCTAGTGGCAGCATGACGGCAGACAGCCCCGATTATTCAAAATGTCGAACCGAGAGACACATTAATGCCACTGACTGAGATGCTATCAAATGTCCTCAGAACCGGACATGGGCCCACAATGGAATATCTCGGGGTCATATTCATAACAGCCCTGTGCGTAGACCCCCCCCCCCCCCCATCCCAAACACACACACACACCCGCCCTCATCATCCTCTCCCCCCTCCATGCCGCTTGTGCCATGCTGTATGTGTCAGAGAGAGAGAGAGAGAGGCAGATACACACATGTAAATGGTCACTCTGACAGAGAGCACATGACACTCCATCTGTGGGTGAATATAATCCGCACCTTACAGCATAAACGAATTATTATTATTTTAATCACATTTGGGAACGCATTGCAGTCTGTTTATTAAACTTTTTTTTATCAACAACTGCTATTCAGAAAAGATATTTACTCATCTATTACCTTGTTGCACAAAATTATTATCAGGCATATTAAGATATAATCTGTCTTAATATTATCTGTCTGATTTTCTTTTGACTCTATTGATACTAATAATAATATTTATGCTTCTTTTTGAAGATATTTTCACACTGTGAGTCAGTTTGTGTGTGTGTGTTCTGTGAGACATTAATAGATAGCCTAAATATCTGCTTTCTTCCCTTTCCCAGACAAAACACATCTTCCGCTTTAAAAGATACTCCACATTCATTATGCACTATGAAAATCTGATTCTCATGCTACTCCTTTAAATGGTTATATGGAATTCAGTTTGATGCGTATGAAATTCTTTTTTTCTTTCTTTCCTTCTTTTTTTTTTTTTTGAGCATTTTTCAAAATAGAAAAAAAAGTTTCCCTCCCCTATAAAGAAATTAGCATAACCATTCCCCATCAATAATATGGCTATCTCTATGGGAATGATAGCAGCAAGCAGTAGGGGTGTTCCTTTTGCCGATTCTCCATGGATCAACAGCGCGTCATCAGCTCCTTTTGAACTTGATATAGCAAGTCAAGTGATTCTTTATCGGCTGACAGCCCTGACAATGCATCGGGGATGGGAAAGCAGGTCAAAAGGAAGTTGCCATATGGACTTAAGCATGCAAATTTCTAACAATACATAGCACTGAGGGTTGTACTCTCACATGCACACCACAATATATGTGTAAGTAGCCACGCAAAACTGTTTGCCAGCCATATTATACAGCCTGACACGGATCTCACTGGCTTAAGTTAATTGTATGCAGAGTAAGTAGTACGAAACTAATTTAAGCTACACAAGGATAGGGGCTTTTAAGGTGATAAAAGCCAAATATAAATGCATTTTCTGAAAATATAATTGATTTTTATGATATTAGTGGTTCCTTTTGCCTTCTAATGATCACTGATATGGGACTGAACCTGCTTTATATATTAACTAAGGGGATAAGGGGATATAAATGATTGTCAGCATCATTTATTTTATGATATTGATATTAATATATGATATTTATTTGTGTTTGCAGGCAAGTGTGCAGCTATATCTGCCATTTAACATGTTAATAAAACTTAATCTAAATCCAAGTCTTAATCCTAAAGACCTTTAGGCTGCTATATGGAACGTAATTGTGAGAAAGCACATTTATGAGTTTTTATTTGATTTTACAGTGTGCTGTATGTTAGCAATGGACACTGTAAAGACAGACAGGAAAAGGTCTGACAGTACTTTAATTTGCTACTGCAACAGGTGCAACAGCATCACATTCATTTCGGTTAGCCCTGAGTACTGTTTTACTTCTCCATTTGCATTAAGGCTTATAAACTATGATGACTAGTCCCTTGCTTCTGTGTTCTCTCATTGATCATACTTAGTGAATAAATTAATGTCACACACTTGAATGTTTTTCAAATGTGGGTCTATACAGTGTAGTGCAAAGACACAGTGTGCTGTGCTTTTCACTGTGCTATTAAGTTTCATTCAAAATGAATAGAAATTGGTAAACAGGCAGGAAAGTCAATATATCACAGAAAGAGAAATTTGGTGCTGTACTGCATATCTGTTCAAGTGCACGGCCTGTGTTTGTGTGTGTGTGTGTGTGTGTGTGTGTTTGTGCTGAAGGGATTGGAGGCAGAGGGAGTGTTGGCCTGGCAGTCCTGGGAGGGTCATCACTGCCTTATTACTGCCATGTTAGTGACTAGCAGCTGAAGATGGCTCTGCTCCTTGCCCCTCTGCTTGGGAGCCATCCAAGACAGCGTGCTCCAAAAACAGACCGGCCACTGTTCACTTCTCAGATAGATTAAGATGTTATTCCACTGCTCTGCCCATCTCTATCTGACTCTCTGTCTCTCTTTTTCCCTTTACCAGACCCAGATTTACAACATGTCGGCCTGTTCCTCAATGCCTCCAGAGGCCTCATTGCTAGACACAACAATCTAAGAGCATAGGTGCAACATGATAGCAAGGTTTTCATGCTGTTGTCTGTACCAGTTTAGAGGGAACTACCAAATTATATAGTTGAGGGTGAGTATGTGCGTATGGCAAGTGTAGTGTGTGTCTCTGTGTTTGTGTCTGTATGATGACTGCATGCATCTTTAAAGCCAGATATTGTGCCCTGTTTATATTTAAATGCAAACACAGCCGAGACTTTGGCTTCCCCCCGAGGAAAAGAAATGCTTTTCTTTACTTCAAATTGAGTTTCTCAAAGTCTAATTTGTAGCAACCCTTTGATGAACAAATGTTTTCAGACTATCCTGCTTTAATGAAAAGGGAGTGAGTGCAATTTTAAACAATCTGAAGCTCTGAACCCTCTGTGACTATAAACTTTAAAAATTAAACTTTAGAATTTGTATCAATTACACTTTCAAGTTCTGAAAGGACCTTAAATAAGAGCCAGGAGTGCTGGCTACAGAAAACGTTTACCACACCAGATTCATTTCCACTGCAGTCGTCTCCTCTATTGGCGACATCAATCCCTCATGTGAGGCATTTACATTTTCAACAAATACACACTAAATACACACTACTGTCTCAGGCCCGATGACTGGGGTCAATGAGTGTGCGTGTTTGTCAGCTCTGATCGTTAATGAAACGCTCACACAAATACAGCACAGGCAAATATTTACAACCCAGCCTGGAGATTTCATCACAGACAAATCTGTGATTCTTCAGGAAGCGCTATATTTCTTTATTTTCCAGGACAGAGCGTATACTCAAGATCAAACTTGTCCAGGCTTGATGAATGTGGAGGAGCAGGAAGTATACTGCCTTTGACTTATAACCAGTGTGATTTTAATTTAAATCATATGAATCAACATCAGCCCAGAGCAGAAATGAAATATATCTAAATGAAAACATCTGACTCTAATTGATTAAGAACAATGTTCTGCATAGTAGGTCTAGAATATCCTTGCTTTGATACTGATTTGATTTATCTTTCATCCATGACAAAGGGAAAAGGAACTGCTGTGTGTGGTCATGGATGTGTTCGTTTATCTTTACTTAGTCCCAGTTTCATGTGTTACCATTGCATTCAAGTCGCGGCACTAAGCATCTGATTTTCTGAAATATAAATACCTGGCGATCTTTGACAAACCCAGAAGGTTGTTTAACAATACTTACTGCTGTTCTGGAGGTATTTCCAGAATCCTCAAAGACTCTCCTAACCATCTGGATGAAAGAATATTCCCTATGTTGCCCGATAAAAAAATGTTTTATTCCAATTCTCAAGTTGCAACTATATATCTGAATCCAAACAAAGATGGTAGCAGGAAATGATCAATCTCCTTTCTCAGTTTGGACAACATGAGCCAAAATTAAACATGTTATTAATATATTGGTACACATTGTTGTTACTTTGTAATCTGTTATATTTTTAATAACACAGTAATATTTTGCTTGTGTTTTACAAAAAGACCAAGGACATATGTAATTTCCAGCTACCTGGACAGGAAATACAGTTGCAAGTTGAGAAATGGGTTAAACATATTTTCTATTGTTCAACAGACAAAATATTTGTTCCTTTTTAATTCAGTTGGTCAGAAAGTGTTTTTAAGGCTTCTGGAAGTACCTTCAGAACAGCAGTAAGTAAGGGAGTACTACCTCACCGCTATGTAATCTGATGTTCAGCTCTGTGACTCGAATGGGAAACTTACTGATGATGGATTACCTCCTTAGTTAGAACCATGAGTTGACAATTAGGACAGCACTCAAAAGCCCTAACACTAACCCCCCAACAGTAAAATGTTATACTTCATGACTCACCCCACCATGCATTCAACTCACCCACAGTGACAACATTTGAACTTTCTCATCTTTTGGGGGATCTAAGCGTAGTTCGAGATTTGATTCAACTTTTCAGTCAGTTTATCAGTCAGTTGTTGCCCTTAGCTTCTGAGCGAAGTCTGCTTTTCCCCTCCGGAGTGGGAAGGTGCTCTCATGCACTACCACTCGCTGTCTCCTGTCCTCTCACCTTTCCACCAGAGTCCATATTTCCTGGATAGTGTGCGATCATATTTTACTATTACCTATCAATTGGTTTCTAATCGCAGTAACGAGGCAGCTAGCTGGCTGGTGACAGAGCACTAACGGCCTCGCAGGGAACATTAAGGAGGCTGGGTTATGCTGTGGGCCGTTAACTACCTACAGGCGCTGGCTAATGGCTCCAAATGACCTCCTCAGTGGCTATTAGCACATAATTAGAACCTGCAGACCAGTGGTGACCTCCGCCGGACACACGTGATTACTCTTCTCCCCCTGTGTTCTCCCATACTCTCCTGGACTCTCCTCCTTTCCTTTCCTTTCCTTTCCACTTCTTTCCTTTCCCTTTCCTGCCCTCATCTCTCCACTTCTTTCTTGTCCATTCCTCCTCCTTCTCATCTACTTTTCTCTAATGCTCTGTAGGATTACATTGACTCCCTCGTGGGAAGACTACCACTAAAATTAATCTCTTTATGGTGTCCCTAACCCAGTACAAAAATACTCCACTATACTGTAGGTCCTGAGAAATTGCATTAAGAGAGAATATTCATTGCTACATTCATGCAAGGTCTGGTTATTGGTATAAAAACGGTTACAGTGTCAGAGTAAATGTATCATTTTTTAAAAGCTTGCGAGTGAGCGTTGCCGCTTAAGGCCCTTTTTACCTTGCTGACAATTGCCAGCACCTCTTTGACCTGATTAAGCAGCACTTCCTTAAATCAGCAGATAATGCAGCTCTGCAGAGAAAAGAGAAGCTAAACGGCAGATAAAGTGCAAGGTGCTGCCACACCACAAAAGGGCTCAGTCACACTAACCTCTGTGTACACTTCAGAAACAGTCTCCCGTTACCCAGAACAAAAGAGACGCTTTACTAGGTTAGTGTCAGCTCAGGAGCAGCAGGGAAACAATGAGAGAACAACAAAGGAATGTGCTGATTTTTGTGTGTGTTAGGGGGAAATGCTACACAGTACCAGTGCCTTAAATTATCAGTGAATTATCTCTGAGCCTGTGGGAATTATGTGGGTTATTTGTAACAAGCATTCAAGGACAAGTGGGCCTTGTGTTACAACTATGAGATGAATACTAAACACACAAAAAATCCTGGCCAACTATCTATCTTTCCAGGCCATCTTCTAGCCTTGGAAATAAGAAACAGGTACATTTGCTCAACTGAGTTGAAGATGAGTGAAGCTGGTGAGGACATATAGTAGAGAGTAAACACTGCTGGACAAATGCTACTGGCAGTACCACCGACACAATAAATACAGCTGTTGTACCCTTGACCATGTCACTGGCTTGGCACAATAGCACAGTATGGTAATGCGGAAAAAAGAGCAATGGTGCTCAGTCAGTGTGTTGTGAAAGCCGTACAGTCAAGGTCTTTAGGCAATAGCCCAAAGGACCTGACTGGACCCAAAGCAGGTCAAGGATCCATATCTTGTTTCAAGGGTAAGTCTCACTGAAACCGTTGCAAGTTTCTGGTTATTAGACAATCTTTGATTAGGCCTGATAAGAAAGTATAAGAAACAGTGATAACAGGCATCTTTAGCCACGCAATCCAAACAGCAAATTACTCACTTGAATGTAGCTCAGGAGGCAGTTGTTATGGATACTTTTTGGTTACTTTTGGTTTTCTCAGTAATCCAGACTCAAAGGCAGCTACCTATAGCTATCAGCAACTTTAAAATGTTATTATGTTTTCAGGACTAAGGTCAGTTCAGATCTTGTTCTCTAAGGGTCCAGCTTGGCTAGTTGGTCTAGTTGCTGATCTAAAACTGTTTTAAACATTTACTTTTAAACCTGCATTAATTCATTTTATGGCCACTTGGGGGCAACACAACAAGCTGTAAACACAACACTGACATATTATCATCTTAAAAGGTTGATATGGCTAATAGTTACCTATTTACACATTGAGCAAACACAGAGCAACATTAGCATTCCTTTGGAGTCGAGTTTCTGGTAACCTGATGAATGTAAGTCCAATATTCACTCTCTTGTTAGCTTATTTGGTCTCCACCGACTCCTGAAGGAAATATCTGTCTTTTAAGCTGCTAAATGCTACACTATGTTCGTCAGCTGGTTGCTAACTTTGTCTGTATGTCATTTGGTGATAGCAGGTTGTGGCTTTTTCACTGAGCACAAATGCCTGCTATGACTGGAAACAACGCAGGTAAGGGTGGAGAATTTAAAACAGTAAAGTTGCGGGCCTTAAACCCAAAACAATGAGCTGAAAGACGGTAAAATGCTCCGTGGAGCTGAGGGGAACTGCAGAGCTGGGTGATAATTCTCTGTGGGTTCATCACTACAAGCTACACCTTTCATACATCTTCTTAAAACACATGGATTTGTTTGGTCTTTATCACCTCTTCACAGACAAGTTAATAGCGACATCCTTCACAGCTTGGAGTATTTCTTAAGGTCTGAGCCAATATTAAATTATTATGTAAGCTATTTCTGACATCATTGCCATCTGGTGGCTGTATCAAAAAAGACACTGTGGCAGACAGCAACGCACACCGCTATCCTCCCAACATGTCTGACCAAGGAGCACAGAGTGAACGGACTGAAAGCAACACAATGCTCTTTTTACAATGCAATTTTCAGTGGGATTATTAGCTAGAAACACTTAAACATTCTACATATGACGGTTTTGACTAAGACAGAGACCATGTATAGTATTGTTTAGCCAACAAGGCCTCCAAATTAATGATATTTTGTTGACTCATCCACTAACCCCAACTTCCTCCCTTCGTGGACTTTCACGCGCTCGTCACCTTGCTCCCGTCATGATTCCTATGCCTGCTAGAGGGCTTGTCACTTGAATGTATGCACATGTCATTTTGAGGCACTTGCTGAAACAACTGATGCTGTTGTTCTTCTTGGGAGGACAGTCTCTGTTTAGCAGTTATAAATACTTGTATCTACTTCCACCAAGACTACATCACTGAGATCCTCCCAGGGTCAGACCTGTGCTCTGTACAGTGCCCACCAGAGGATGGAGCCTGCTACTGCAGGTGGGTGGAGTGTGGGGGTGGGAGCCTGTGTGGGGCCAAGCCAAAAGGTCTCCAGAGTATTCAGATATCCCAATTTCCTGTCCCGTGTCACCAGGTCTTAAGAAGCTGTTTTAGACTGTGTCATGAGTTAGACACACGCACCAATGCGCGCACACTTGCACACACTGACACACAGACAGACATAAAACCGCAGTCCTCACTGAATTAATTTATTTTCATTTGCCCTCTCTCAGCAGTACTCTGGTCTTTGCTACGGAAAGATCTCTTAACCAAAGGTCCCTCTATCTACTCATAGGATTTCATCGTCCAAATCAGCTCACTGCTGTTGCTGCCTTTCTGGCTTTTTAAAGATATCAGGTCAAACAGCCATACCACAGTGTACTGAGGAATCACACAGTGGATACATTCTTTCTCTTTGGCACGACATTTTACACACACATACAGTGGTACTCCATGCAATAATATTAAGAGAGGAATGTTGTTGTTGTGGTTGATGGTAAGGATCATGGCCTCAGTGCGGGCCAATTATCGTGGTGCAGGCATTGTATCCAAAAATAGCCTTTGGTTTGGATGCTGTCTTGTTTCGGGGGGTGGCCAGCTGAGTGTAGCACAGCAGCTGTGCAGTGTGTCGGTCAAATGTTGGGGATGCTCATGCACAGGCAGACATGACAGTCAGACACATGCAATAAGAGATATGGGGACCAGCAAACACCTATTTATTTGCACATACCTACATAAGAAACATACGAACACACTTGGATGCATATGCACACATGCACAGGAATAAGGAAAAAGGTTATCTCTAGTGCACAACTATAAAAGGATGCATGTGAAAGAAAGAAGGTTTTAGCCAGTAAGAGTAGACAGAGACATTGGAAATTGCACTTCCATGTCGTCCATCTATTGGAGATGGCTGCAAACCCCTGGACACACTTAATCAGGAAAAGGGCACACCTCCGAGTATCCATTCTTTTGTAATGGCATTACACCGCACAAGTAAGATTTAGAGATCCCTTAATGTGCCAGAGTCTTCTGCATAAAAGTATATACAAAGGTTAATATTGCAATAATATGTTCCTGGAGGGCATTGTAATCATTATCTCTCTGGTGGTATCAATTAGAAGCACTTTACTGCAGGTAATGACTAAGATTCCGGTACAAAATGACATTATTATTATTATCCCCATCTATAATTTCAGAGTGGATACACAAGACATGGGAAAAAAAGAGAAGCATAAGTTCAACCAAAGGTAGGCTTAAAAAGTGAGAGGACTTTAACTGTTGGATTCGAGGAAGGAAACTGAGGCTAGATGGCTGATTCAAGTGTGTTGGCATATGTGTGTCTACGCGCACATGCATGTGCACAATTGTGGATGTGCTGTAAGTTTCAAAGGGCCAAATAATACACAAATAAAAATGTGCATCCTTTTATTCATGGCTTGACTGTCTGTCCCAGTTTCCTCAAAGCAGCATGTGTGTTTGCATGAGCGTGTATGTGTGTGTGTGTGTGTGTGTAAGAGAGGGGGACCAAGCGAGAAAGAGAGATAGATCCGAGAAAGAAAGCTTCAATAACCTGGCGACAAATATTTGCATTCCTCAAAGCACGGGAGTACTGTTCTTTGCTCTCTTCTATTTATCCAGAGAGAGAGAGTGAGGGGAAAAAAGTTAAAAACATCTGAAAAGATGTGTTTTGGTGTGTGTTTGTGTGTTGTGACCTTTGCGCTTAGCTCCAAACATTCCTAACGAGCGCTCTTCCCCTTATTGACCCCCTCATCAAAAACATGAATAATTGAGGAATAAAAAATGCTCTTGGTTGTCTTAGTCTGCATTAAGCACAGAAAAGCAGGTCCTCATACTTTGGATTTAGCTGTTTTATATTTAATAAGCACACACAAGAGCCTCCGAGGTGCCTTTTTTAGAAGAATTTAATTGGACATCAGTGACATCCATCACAGGGTTGTCATGGCATTGACCTTTCCACAGAGGCTATTCATAACCAGGAAGTTACATGAGCCGGGTTGCTGCCTACTCTGTCACACCCACCACAATGATGCTCTATCCATCACACCATCCTCCAGCTGATAAACCTCAGATGTGCTCACCGACAAACAAATTTGCTCATCATCGCTAATGTTAAGATAATATTGAACATGGCTTCCTATTGTTTCACTGCGGCTTCCGTTTTGGGTTGATCTCTGAACTGTACCGTTAATGATAATTACTATACATGCTGTTGGTGGAAGCCTCTGTCTTATGTTCGCTACAAGTGGATGCCGCTTTAATATGAGTGGCCCCAAAGAGCATGGAGGCCAGGGGCTTTAATTCACTAAAAGCTGTGGAAAAATCCCTGCAAGTTAAGCGATGACTGACAAGATATTTGGTCAGTGTGAAAAATGTATAATTGGTCCCTAAACCATCAGCTTAAAGAAAGAATAGATAAGGGCCTAACATAATTAAAACTACCAGATCAACTTAGGCCAAGGTATGCAGTGTGCCACAGCCCATGATAGAACTCTTTCCCTTAGTTAAAAGTCTCCATAATCAAATTTGTCTTTTCCTTACACACATTTAAGTCAGAAGTGTTTATTGACGTCAAATTTAAAGTTATAATCCTTAAGATTTCAGTTCTGGTTGATCTGGTGACACCTGTGGTTACTAGTGGTAACTGCAACTGTATTTTAATATACAGGTCCCAGAGGTCCACTCGAAATGACATGACCAGTGGCAGCAAACACGCCTTGACATTTTCAAGACAGGCTGTTGTCCACATAATGTGAAATGTGTACTTCCATTGTCTTCCAGTTTTTATTCAGCACTTGCACTTGACTCCACCAGTTACAACAAAAATTAATATAAAAAGACACAATTACAGAATGTAAACTCATTAAATGGAAATTGCTGAAAAATAATGCCAATGCATATGAAATAATGTTGCAATTAAAGCTGCATTATTTTATTTATTTTTTTATTTTTTGGCCACTGGGGCAGGTCAACAACCTGTGAACACAACAATGACATACCGTATTATCATATCACATGGTTGATATGTTTTAGTCTGCATGATGAATATAAGTCTAATATTCAATCTCCTTTTAGCCCTGGTTTGGTCTCCACTAATTACTATTAATTAGGGGAACTGCAGTCAGGTAACAGTTCTATGTGGGTTGATTCGATGATTATTATAATTTGTATATAAACTTATTGATTAGTGCAGCTTTAAGATTAAAATTACTGATATTTCAAACTGCATCTGTATTTTCAAGATGCCTTCAGATCTCCAGGAGAAACACATCACAGCTGGACTTGCTCCTGATTGGCCACTGAAGAACCCTTCCAGACTGAATCAAGGTAGTTTGGTGTATTTGATCTGGAAAGCCTCCAGTCAGCAGGTTTGTTTCCTTTGAATTAGACGAGCTGCTGACATCAGCCAATCAGAGCACAGTATTGTGACTGCTCAAAACACCAACTAGCTATTCTAGTCATTCTCCTATTCACTATATACATACTGTACATCTGTCATATCCCTGTTGGTTAGTTTCAACTTCCTCTTTATCTAAGCAGTGTCCCTGTATTTTGTATATGCTGTCATCCTCTACACTGCTGCCCATGATATATGACATACTCTCAGTTTTGTTGACCAGTCCACCTGCAGTTTGGGCACAGATGATTTGGTGAAAAGTCTGTTGGCCGTCACATGTTGCTTTGAAAACTCACATATCAAAGCCTTGTTTGCCAGACTTTGTTTATAGCACATGTGTTTACCTTATTGTCCGAACAGTGTATATGTATTTGTGAAACATCATGAAGAACATTATTCTTATACTGGGCCACATTCAAAAACAAAATCATGAAATCTGATTAGTATGGGACCTTTAAAGCATCATGCTGGAGTTAAACAGAAGAACAAATAGTATGGTGAAAGGCAGTGAGATTCTTATGTAGTGCAGTACATGTATACAGAGAATAGGTCAACAATAATAAAATGTCTGAGTGTGGTTGCCTATTTAGGAACAAATGCTGTTCTCCAGATTCAAACCTCAGCTACAAGGAGAGGAAACACAAAACTATGTCATAAACGCCTCCATCCACACGTCATTTATATCTGAGTCGATACATTTCTATTAACTATTTTGGTAATTACAGAATCACTAAACATGGCATGGTAAATGGAATAAGAAAAAAGAGAACCTGGACACTGATAATGTCTCTTTTAGGGAGAGGTGATGGGCCTCAAGGTACAACCAAAGGAATCCACAGTAAATAATCAGAGTAAGTTGAGTGGTTAGCTTTGTGGAAACAGAGCAATAGGCTGGGAGTCTGTAATGTTTAACTGAGCAATAACAACAGAAAAGAGGGAGTTATAATCTTAAGTGTCTGCTATATTAGCTTAGATGAATCTAAAGTTAATACGAACAGGGGCGAGGTTATAGCACCTTGTTGAACGGCGCCGCAGCACACTACAGCACAGCGGAGCCCAGAGGCAATAGGCAGAAACATAAGAGAAATGGAAAGGCTGAGCAATTCACCCAAAGGGATTAGATTTTAAATAGATATCAACCCATATATGATTCCCTCTTTCTTTCTCTCGTCTGTAAGTGGGTGTAATTTGGAGTGTGTAATGAAGGAAAAAAGGAGCTATAGGTTAATCTCATTGACCTCCACACTCTGGAGGACGGGTTATAGCCAGGAGATATACACCCATCTCCCCTGCCAGCCAGCTCAGCCTGCCCTCAGAGAGGTAATGAAAGTTGTGAAAGTGACTCGGTGCACGAGGAGGAGCGGGAGCATACGTGAGCACTAGAGAGAAAGAGACAAAAGAATGGGAAACCTGAATAAAGTGGGTCTGCTTTGCTAGCCTTAAGAGAGTGAAAGAAAGACAGTGGTTTTAGTGTTATGGCTTCATGAACATCCACCCTAAAGAGGCTGTCCGGAAGTGTGCACTGTTATCTCCATTTGTACGATTCATCTCGTCGAGACTAGAAAGACACAAAAATCTTGGAGAGAGATCAGGGTGGCAGTGAAATGCAGCCAGGAGGAAGTCATGATGGCAGGGGTTTTGCACAGCCTTCGAGTGTGGCCATTCAGAACAGACAACACTTTTACCTTTAGACGTAGTTGGATGACACATTGTATGTATTACTGTAATTGATTTCAAGCATACTGAGGCCTTAACTTGGCTTCAGATCTTAAGTTTTTCTCTATAACAAAAAATATTCCTGACTTATTAAGTAACAATCAGTTACAAAAAACATGTAGGTATTATTTTTTAGGAGTTTAACACTCTCAGTTAATCTGGTACATCAGGACTGTTTGGTAAATCCTGATTGGTGCACGGAAGTATGTGACATCTTCCGTGCACCAACTGAGCCCCGCAAATACAGCCCACAAATACAGAAATCTCTGGTGTGAAATACCCAAAATACCAGAAAACTTTGTGTTAATGCAGGACCCCATCGCTCATAGTAAGAAAGTGATTGAGAAAATATGTTTTCAGGGCCTTAACACAGGGAATTTTTCAGGTATTCTTATGGTTTTTAACCTTTCCTTAACATTTAGTTTAATTTCAGTTAGTTATCAAAACAGTTCAGTTTGTATATGGTTTCAGTTTTGGTGTTTTTAGTAGAGATTGTGATTTCAGAGCCTTTATGATAGTGGCTACATTATTAACGACAAGACCAATGCATAGTGACACACCGGTCCTGCTTGGGGTCAAAATCCTGATACCCTATTTTGTTTTCTTTGTCTTTTTTCTTGTGTGTGTGTGTGTGTGTGTGTGTGTGTGTGTGTGTAAGTGTAATGGTTAATGCGTAAGTCTTTTGGTTGTTTATGTGGTGGTATTATGTTTGGTTATTATGTTTGGGTTGATATGCATTGGTCTTGTCTTTAGCCATGCCAGCGGCATAAGGGGATGGCAATGTAATGTCAGTCTGCTGGTTGGTTTATGATCAAATACCTGTAAAATTATACATCCACATAAAGAACTCCATGCGATGAACTCCACATGATGGTATTTGGGAGTCCGTGTGAAAGTTGGACAAAAATGTGCTGAACAGTTGTCAACCAGGTGCACCATCTTATTGCCCTCTATCTGATAACTTTGGTCCCCAGTCTCAAGTGCTCCAGTGTGATAACGTCACGGGTTAAAGACTTTAAAGTTTAAAGTTCTCAGGTTTCTATGCCCTGGAGAGACGTGTCCTTTTTAGAGAATATGAAATGAAATGGGGAAGATTCGGTTTATATTACAGCTGTCCTTAAGACAATAAAGTCAACTCTTTGTCCTCTGTAGGGAAACCATGCCCTCCCTTTCTAGGATACTCATCTGATGATGATTGTGCATGTGTATGTTAAGTATTGGTCATTATGGCATGCATGTGCACATGTGTATATTCCTGAGACGTTATCTGTATGTGCGTGCACATGTCTCTTTATGACATACAATATAGTGTGTAAGTACTGTATAAATGTGTGCATGTGTAGGTGTTTGTCAGCTGTTTGCGTGCGTGTGTGTGTGTGTGTGTGTGTGTGTGTGTGTGTGCCTGAGGTCTGGTTGGTTCGGCCTGCCCCAGTCAGTTCAGCAGATAACCCACTCTGCTCCTCCACTGTGTCTGACTTTGTAACTATATCTGTCCTTAGCCTCCCACGGAAATAAATAAAAGCTCTCCTGCTACTCCCACTACATAAAGGGGAGGCATGCCTCACATAATCGTTTGAGACCGGGACAAACTTGGCCCATTGATATCTGTGTATTTATTACGCCTATGGCAATATAAGGAAGGGCAGAGTGAGATATCAGCTTACCCAGAGAGCTGTGAGAGAGAGAGAGTTTAAGATAAAGGATATTTAATATCCAGTGCACATCGGCAGGGGCCTAAGCCTCTAATAGCACTTGGGGTTTCTGAGCAGGTAATGCCTTCATCTTTGTCTAAACACACTTTTATGGACTTTAAATGTAATGATATAAAGAGAGAGGGGGTCACAGATAAATGTAGCGTAATGGCTCAAAGCCGAAGATTAGCCATGTATCCTGTCTCGGGGATAATGCTTCAAGGCAGTTCCTCCAAAAGGTGTTATCTCCTGCCGAAGAAAGACGAGAGAGGAAGACACGCACACACATACACACACACCCAGACACATATACTGTATTAAATAATAACCTCCTCTTCTTTCCTGTCTTTTTTTTCCCTCTTTTCTTTTCACAGCGCTTTGCATTTTGTCACATTGCGTTACAATCAACGGCGGCTGCGTTCAGGCTGTAATGAATCTGCGAAGCCAATGTACATGTACATCACCGGCGACAAACATTACCAGGGCGCCTCCTGTGTTCTAGGACACATTACCTTCACTTATTTGGTGTCTAAATGATAATGAGCACTCACATGATAACCTATATCATTTAGATCCAAACATCAATTTTAAAAAAATGAAAGCGATGCGTGTGCATGTTCACACATACTGTGCAAGAGCAACAGCAGCACTTAAAAGACATTTAGTGAGCCTTTTTCACAGATCAATGCGATGGCCTCTACGTCCATTAAAGAGGAGGAGAAATCAGACAGCAGCTACATAGTTATCTGGAAGCGTGAGTGAGGGAAAAGAATAGTGTTGTTGTCCTAATTATGCGCCGGGGTGATGCATTATTTACCAATCCAACATACATTGGCAGTGCTGGATATGAGTAAAATAATTTATGACAAGATCCTCTTTCTCTCCTGCCTTTCTTCCTCTCTCTGTCCTGCATTTTTACCCCCCACACCCTCACCACTCCTCTCTTTAAATCAAACTTCAATAAAATGTGCCATCCCTATTCATTTTGCATGAGGCATCTCTGAAAAACATCCACTACGGCAAGATCTGTTATTCAAAAATTCTTCCGACAGTGCAGGGTCAAAACAACAAAACAGCAGCAAGGAAGAAGCTGCGGCCTCTGTAACTCTATAACTCACCTTGGGCTACTGCAGCAGCCTTAAAGAAAGCGTGAAAGACAGGAAGAGAGAGGAAAGGTTGGCAGGGGATAGATAAGCACAAGGCCAATGCTGGGACCTCAGGATGGACCTTGTGATGGACATGAAGCAGGCCTCAGGGCTTGATTAAATATGTAAAGTCTAAAGATAAAATTGCACCTGCAAAGTTGTTTTTAATCTAGGCCTTTACAGTAAAGTCCCTGTCTACCTGAGCCACCTCTTTGAAGCTTTTTAGCCACGTTAGTAGGAATAGCATTGTCGGTCGTTAGGCCAGTCGGTCCACCACTTTGGTATAGAAATATCTCAGCAACTATTGGATGGATTGCCATGGAATTTTGTACAGACATTCAAGATCCCCAGAGAATGGAGGCTAATGACTTTGGTGATACCCTGACTTTTCTTCTAGCACCACAAGTAGGTCAAAGTTTTTACTTATCCAGTGAAATATCTCAACATCAAGTAGAAGGATTGACATCATTCAGGTCCCCGTCAGGATGCATTGTAATAACTTTGGTGATCTCCTCGATTTTCATCTAGCACCATCATCGTTGGTTTATGACCAATAATGACATTACGATCAGCCTCAGCTGTACTGTGTTTAGTGCTGATACTGGTCAATTTTAACATGGTGACACACTAAACTAAGATGGTGACAGTGGTTAACAGTACCTGCTAAACATTAGTATGTTAGCATTGTGAGCATCTTAGCATGCTGACATTAGCCTTTAGCTCAAATCACCACTGTGCCTAAGTACCGCCTCACGGAGCCACTAGCATGGCTGTAGACTCTTGTTCTCTGTCTTGTTAATTTCTATTGGACCTAATAACTTATATTGTGCTAAAACAAAGAGTGCATTTGGGGTACTTGTGACGCTCAGAAAAAATGTGTTAATTAATACAGCACACAGTAATGATTGTATATGGGAGAAAGTGTTACATGCTATTCTGACTGTGGCCACTATGCCAAAGTTGCCTCACAGCACAGTACTGAGTGCTTGATATGGGTTAGGTGGCACTGACATGTCAAATGGCGCCAGTATGGGTCAAGCTCCAAGAACACTACATCCTACATTCCCCATAATGCAACTTAATAGCATCTTTTCAGTAGACCTGCCCAGCTTATGTCATTCAAACTCCACACCCCGAGTTTGTAATGCTGTCTTTCTGTAAATATAAATTCGTAGCCTCCAAGCCCAAACTGAGATAACCCTGATGACATCATCAGAGTCATTTTGAGAGTTGATAAAGCTCCCCCAGAGCCACAAAGGCATTATACAGTTTTTTCAGACTGGGTAGCACTCATCATGACTAGTGAACTGACCGTTATGTCAGTGTCCCATTAAAGAACAGTTGGGACAGCCCAGTGCAGTGACTTATCCAGGAATGAGGGGGTGGACATCTGTGTGCATACAAATATATTATACCACACCTTTTATAATACACTACATAACAGCCCTCTATCTCTCAGCAGCTGGGTGCACTGCTTTGGTGCATTGCATAGATTCAAGCTATATCTTTAAGTGTGTCTAAACAAAAGGCTGCATACATGTAGAAGTGCAAGAGAGAGAGAAGAAGAGACTGAATTGTGTGTGTGTGCGCGCGTATACCTGGTTTCAAGCAGTGTGGTGGGTTCACATGCATGCATATTGTGACAGTATGCCTGCGCCACCTTTGGCTAATGACAGATGCAATAAAACATTTGTAAAGGATGGGACCATCCATCATGTGTAGGGCACAAAGAACCAGGCTAGCTTAAAAGCACAAACAAGAGTCCACCACACAGGGCCGGGAGAGACAGAGAGGAGGGGTGGGATAACTAAATTTATATCATATTACACACTGAAATGTGACCTCGTAATGACATCAGTGAAATTCAATCAAGTCCTTGACTCAGTATTACTTAAGGTAAACCAGTGTCTTTCCTGATGTGAAATGAGAAAATTTAATACAGTGTTGTTGTTTTCTACTTAATGCTTCAACTGTGAATGCAGTTTTTGTGACGGAAGCTAAAAGTGGAAAAGGATGTTAGCAAAGAAAACATACAAAACAAGTATCTGGACTTGCTATCTAACAAGTGGATTCTGTTCAGCAGCAACAGCAAAAATTGTAGGCTACTAGTAAAAGTATTAGTAGTTGCAATAATACCAGCAGGGACAGTAGCAGTTTTGACTGCAGTATTAGCAGTGGGTCTTGGTAGGATTAATGAAGTAGTCAGTTACCAGAAAAATGGAATTAATTTCTCATTACTTGTAACTTATTGAAAAAGAGATTACATTACTTGACAAATTGCTACTTAGTAATTAAGTAATTAGTTACATTACTCATTACTCAGCTCCATCAAAGGAGCATTCAAACAACTCCAAAGATGTTGCACGCATTTGAAACAGCAATAACTGTTTCTTTTTTTTATGCCACTTGGGGGTAGTGGAATACTAAGGACAGCACTGTATAATCACCATATTATCATCTAATTAAAGGGAAACTATGGTATTTTTAAAGCTGGGCCCTATTTTTTACAAATTCTGGAGTCAAAATGATTAATACTTAGAGATTTTTCCTTGAACGAGACTTTCTGTTTCTGGTTAAACAAAAATTCAATTCAATTCAGTTTTATTTATATAGCGCCATATCATAACAAAGTTATCTCAGGGCACTTTTTCGAATAGAGCAGGTCTAGACCGACTCTTTATATTTACAGAGACCCAACAGTTCCCACCATGAGCAAGCACTATGCGACAGTGGCAAGGAAAAACTCCCTTTTAACAGGTAGAAACCTCGAGCAGAACCAGGCTCAAGGTGGGCTGTCATCTGCCTCGACCGGTTGGGTTGAAGGGGGAAGGGGGGAGCGGGAGAGAGAGAGCAGGAGGAAAGAGAACATACAGCAGCTCAATACAGCATAGATATGGTAATGGCATTGATGTTAACACCAACAGAAACAACACTAAGAGCAACATTATAATAGCAATACCAATAACAGCAACAACAGCAATAGCACCAGCGGGTGCAGAGCAGGAGCACGGGGGCAGCAGGTGGCAGCAACCACAGACCCAGACTTCCACAGCTCCAGAGGCAGAAACACCTGCAGAAAGCAACAGAAGGGGAGGGAGAGAGAGACGAGAGAGAAAGCACACAACTACGGGAAGAAGTTGAATTAATAACAAGCATTGATGGGATATGAGGGCGTACAGATGGAGAGGAAGAGGAGGAGAAAGGAGCTCAGTGCATCATAGGAAGTCCCCCGGCAGTCTAGGCCTATAGCAGCATAACTAAGGGGGGGCTCAGGGTCACCTGAGTCAGCCCTACTATAAGCTTTATCAAAGAGGAAAGTCTTAAGCCTACTCTTAAATGTGAGGAGGTTGTCCGCCTCCCGTACACAAACTGGGATCTGGTTCCACAGGAGAGGAGCTTGATAGCTGAAGGCTCTGGCTCCCATTCTACTTTTAGAGACTCTAGGAACCACAAGGAACCTGCATTCTGGGAGCGCAGTGCTCTAGTGGGCAATAGGGTACCAAGGAGCTCTTTTAAGGATATGTAGATGGTGCCTGACCATTTAGGGCTTTGAAGGAGGAGAAGGATTTTAAATTTATTCTGGATTTTACAGGGAGCCAGTGTAGAGAAGCCAATATTGGAGAACATGTTCTCTTTTTCTGGTTCTTGTCAAACTGCCGCAGCATTCTGAATCAGCTGGAGAGTCTTAAGGATTTATTGGGGCAGCCTGATAATAGAGAGTTGCAATAGTCCAGCCTAGACGTGAATAAAATGCATGACTAGTTTTTCTGCATCTTTTGAGATAGGATGTCTGATTTTTTGCATGCTACGTAAATGAAAAAGGCAGTTCTTGGTTTGTTTTGACGGGGAGTTAAAGGACATATCCTTGATCAAAGATAACTCCAAGATTCCTTACGGTTTCGCTAGAGGCCAGGGAAATGCCATCGAGAACTATATCTTAGATAATGTGTTTCA
>SEMN01001479.1:0-30000 GCA_005408345.1 Macquaria australasica
GAAACATCCAGGCTGGAGGAGAGGAAACCAGCGAGCTGACACACCTGAGAAGACCAGGACCAGCTGACAGACAGGCAGACAGACAGGTAACCAGTGACAGAGCTGAACACAGGTGCATTATGGGATGTATCAGGTAATGAGGTGTGTTTATATTTCTCACCTTGTCCTCCTGCTCTGTCTCTCTGTCTGTCATTGGTCCGTTCTTCGGGTCCCGCCCCCAGCTGACCACTGGACCAATCACAGCAGCTCTGACAGCGAAGCACAGTGTAAGCCCCGCCCCCTCCTCATTTAACCCCACCCCGGTGTTACTCCAGGCCACGCCCTCCTTCTGCTCCACTTTAATCACCATGGAGACGCAGGGCCAGGAGCCGCCGCCGGCGGAGCCTGGTTCTTCTCTTCTTCTCTTCCTCCCTGCAGTCTGACCTCCCCCCGTCTCTTCTTCTACTGTCTGTTTCCTCCCTGTGACATCACCTCCTGACCCCTCCCCCCTCTGTCGCAGGTGTGTAACCATGGCAACAGACGGACTCAGGATGTGGAGGTGGTCCAGAGAAAACTGCAGGTAAACTCTGTCTCACACACACACACACACACACACACAGACAGATCAATATGAGGGTTAATAAAGATCTTCAGGCTGGTTGTGTGTGTGTGTGTGTGTGTGTGTGTGTGTGTGTGTGTGTGTGTGTGTGTGTGTGTGTGTGTGTGTGTGTGTGTGTGTGTGTGTGTGTGTGTGTACCTGCAGTGTTTGTGTGTGATGTACTTGTCCTGGTCCAGGTGTTGGTAGGAGGGGAAATCTGATTGGATGAATCTCTCTGTTACCATGGTGAACTGTTGGACACACACCAGACAACCTGCAACACACACACATTTATTTCATCTGCAGTGACCTTTGACCTCTGTGTGTGTGTGTGTGTTGTACCTATCCAGGCGGTGTTGAAAGCCGCCCTCTGACCTCCCTCCTCTTCCTCGCTGGTTTCCGTGGCGACACAGGCCACAGCCCCTGTCCTGTCTCTCAGCTGCAGAGTGTGTTCAGACGCCTGTGAAGGAAGCTCCAACACCCCGACCAACAGCAGGGGGCGCCGCCTGTCAGACGACACACAGGGGATAATGACTATAATCAGTATAGAAACATAACTGGTTATTGATCAGGTATAATCAGTATAGAAACATGGTTAATAACTGGTTATTGATCAGGTATAATCAGTATAGAAACATGGTTAATAACTGGTTATTGATCAGGTATAATCAGTACAGAAACATGGTTAATAACTGGTTTATTGATCAGGTATAATCAGTATAGAAACATGGAATAACTGGTTATTGATCAGGTATAATCAGTACAGAAACATGGTTAATAACTTATTGATCAGGTATAATCAGTATAGAAACATGGAATAACTGGTTATTGATCAGGTATAATCAGTACAGAATCATGGTTAATAACTGGTTATTGATCAGGTATAATCAGTATAGAAACATGGAATAACTGGTTATTGATCAGGTATAATCAGTACAGAAACATGGTTAATAACTTATTGATCAGGTACAATCAGTACAGAAACATGGAATAACTGTGACTGATATCTGGATGAAAAACAGGGGTGGGGGGTATTAAAGTAAAGTGTTACCAATCAATAAAGTTTGAATTAAAGAGCAGTGGTGGCACCACCTTCATCACAGACTTTATGGATGAACATGGTCATCTTTATTCACATAAAAGGTTTTCTCATGTAAAAATAAAAATATTCCAGAGACGCTCAAAAAGATCAATAATATTGATCAAGTGGATAAATTCACATATACACACACACACACACAATCCACAACCCTCCTCCTCGAAGCTGTTTACTGTTCGGGTCAATTAAAAGATTTGATTGATTTGAAAATACTTTATAACTTCCACTAACGCATTGATCAGTTCATATAAAGATATTTCTACTTCTTGCTCATCTCATAAATCTGAATTAAATCAGTATTAAATACAGTTTAATAAATGCTGCGACTCCAAAGTATTTATTTATACATTTCATCTCTTCATACTGTTAACAGAATGATTGTTGTGTTCAGTGGTCACTTTATTAGGAACACCTGTACAGTCTGATAGTTAGTGATGATGTACTGGACTGCATTACATTCAGAGGGGTTCCTAATATTCTGACCACTCTTTTCAACTGTTGTGAAAAACTTTTATATTAATTATCTCTGTGATCAAAAAGCTCTTCTGAAGGATATCACACAGAACATTAACTGTTTAACTCTTTATTTTTACCTGATCTGTTCTTATATATTGTTCTGACAGGTTGTTCTAAAAAGGGTTGAACTTGTATTGTTTCTCTTCTTTTACTGGAGTGTGTGTGTACTTCAGTTACTGTAGATACTGTCCTGTGTGTTCAGGTCAGAGTTCACCTGAGTCTGTCTCCAGTCTGGGGGTTGTTGTGGGAGTCAGAGGTCAGAGTCCTGTAGGACCAGGCCAGCTCTGTGTTGATCTGAGCTCTGGTTAGACTGGATCCACCAGGAGGCAGCAGAGAGCTCAGAGAGACTGAAGACCAGCACTCTGACTGTAGAGACTGACTGAGCTCTGATACACTGATGTACTGATGCACTGCAGGGTCAACACTGTACTGTAGAGACACAGAGACACTGCAGGTCAACACTGTACTGTAGAGACACAGAGACACTGCAGGTCAACACTGTACTGCAGAGACACAGAGACACTGCAGGGTCAACACTGTACAGTAGAGACACTGCAGGGTCAACACTGTACAGTAGAGACACTGCAGGTCAACACTGTACTGCAGAGACACAGAGACACTGCAGGTCAACACTGTACTGCAGAGACACAGAGACACTGCAGGTCAACACTGTACTGCAGAGACACAGAGACACTGCAGGTCAACACTGTACTGTAGAGACACTGCAGGTCAACACTGTACTGTAGAGACACAGAGACACTGCAGGTCAACACTGTACTGCAGAGACACAGAGACACTGCAGGTCAACACTGTACTGTAGAGACACTGCAGGTCAACACTGTACTGTAGAGACACAGAGACACTGCAGGTCAACACTGTACTGCAGAGACACAGAGACACTGCAGGGTCAACACTGTACAGTAGAGACACTGCAGGTCAACACTGTACTGCAGAGACACAGAGACACTGCAGGTCAACACTGTACTGCAGAGACACAGAGACACTGCAGGTCAACACTGTACTGCAGAGACACAGAGACACTGCAGGTCAACACTGTACTGTAGAGACACAGAGACACTGCAGGGTCAACACTGTACTGCAGAGACACAGAGACACTGCAGGTCAACACTGTACTGTAGAGACACAGAGACACTGCAGGTCAACACTGTACTGCAGAGACACAGAGACACTGCAGGGTCAACACTGTACTGCAGAGACACAGAGACACTGCAGGTCAACACTGTACTGCAGAGACACAGAGACACTGCAGGTCAACACTACTGTAGAGACACTGCAGGGTCAACACTGTACAGTAGAGACACAGAGAAATTGAAGGTGTACCTACCTGTGTCAGAGGACAGGTGTGAGGCTCCTCCAACATCTCTGAGTAGATATCCCTGCTTCCTCTTTCTCCTCCTCCTCCTCTTCCTCGTCTCCACACATATTCCATCAGCTTCCAGGCCAACACACACACACACTGCTGCTTCAACACACTGGGAACCAGACTGGAGACAGACAGACAGACAGACAGGTTTGTACAAAGTTGATGATCAGTTTCATTTCACTGTAGCTGAAGCTGCAGGTAACAGGTCCTGAAAGCTCCTCACCTGTGTGAGAGCTGTGAGCTCAGGTGACAGGTCCAGAGGTACTCGGACACGCCCATGTTTTTCTCCAGCAGTAACCGTGGTAACGCTCCATCGCCAGGGCAGCAGGAGTCAGGTGATGACCCCCCCATCCTGCTGAAGGAGGTGACCCTGAGGCTGGAGCGCAGACAGGTGCAGAGCATGCTGGGAGGAAAGTCAGGACAGGGCTGATACAGGAAGTGGACGTGATGGAGCTGCAGGGAGAACGTTCAATAAATCAATGGTCTGTTGATGACCCCCCCCCCCAGCTTTGCTGGGACTCACCTCCACAGAGTCACCTGCTCTCAGTTTCCTCCTCAGAGGCGGCTGATAGGCCAGGCAGAGACCCACCTTCTGGTCAATCACATACAGCCCGGCTCCCTCACTCACCACCTCAGTCACAGTGCCCTATCAGAGGAGAGGGGCGGGGCTTACCACACAGGTAACATTCTGACAGCCAATCAGAGCTCAGTATTATCTGTATTCTACCTGGTAACTGATGATTCTGGACAGTTTCATCTTGACAGCTGATTGGACGAGGTCTCGCTCAGGCTCCGCCTCACAGTCATCATCATCAACGTGTGACATCATCAGCGGTGGGGGCGTGTCCGACTGCGTGTCCGTGTGTGTGTGTTCCTGTGTGTGTGTGTAGTGTGTGTGTATTTCAGACCGGTCGGTCACACACAGGATGTTGTTTCCTCTCCAGCCTCGTAGGACACACACACGCAGCTCGGTCACACACACACTCTGACCAACACACACACACTGAGTCCACCACAACCTGCTGCTGTCCTGCAGACAGACAGGCAGACAGACAGGCAGAGAGAGAGAGAGAGAGAGACAGACAGAGAGAGAGACAGAGAGAGAGAGACAGACAGACAGGTTGTGTCAGTTTGTGTCTCCTTGCTGCTGCAGCTTTAATTCTGTCGTCATGTTCAGTTTGATCTTCAGGACAAACAGCTGAGAGCTTCTTTCATCAAACTGATCAAAGTGAACATTTGGACTCAAAGCTGCAGGTGTCTGCAGCACAGACACATGTTTACTGTCACTGATCAGGATCAATAATCCATCAGCTGAAGAACATGTTGTGATTGGAACATACATACATACCTTGACAAGGACAGGTAGAGTGTGAGAGTCGTCTGTCAGCGAGAAGCAGAAGAAGGTTGTTCCTGCCACAACCAGCAGAGGGCAGACTGAACCCACCTGACCACAGACAGATACACGCTGTCCTCGAGTCCTGAGAGAGAGACAGGCAGCAGAGAGAGAGACGGGCAGCAGAGAGAGAGACGGGCAGCAGAGAGAGAGACGGGCAGCAGAGAGAGAGACGGGCAGCAGAGAGAGAGACGGGCAGCAGAGAGAGAGAGACAGTCAGCAGAGAGAGACAGACAGGCAGCAGAGAGAGAGACGGGCAGCAGAGAGAGAGACGGGCATCAGAGAGAGAGACAGGCAGCAGAGAGAGAGAGACAGGCAGCAGAGAGAGAGACGGGCAGCAGAGAGAGAGACGGGCAGCAGAGAGAGAGACGGGCAGCAGAGAGAGAGACAGTCAGCAGAGAGAGAGAGAGACAGGCAGCAGAGAGAGAGAGAGACAGGCAGCAGAGAGAGAGACAGGCAGCAGAGAGAGAGACAGGCAGCAGAGAGAGAGAGACAGGCAGCAGAGAGAGAGAGAGACAGCAGAGAGAGAGACAGGCAGCAGAGAGAGAGAGACAGGCAGCAGAGAGAGAGACAGTTACTGCAGCTCTGAGATGCTTCGTTTCCTCAGACATCATTAATCCTGTCAGGGGTCAGAGGTCAGGTGACCCACCTGTTCCGTAGTAAACCAGCAGCCTCTCTGACGCCGACTGCTCTGCTAAGCCCCGCCCCTCCTCCAGGACCAGCAGCCAATCCCGGCTCAGGACCGGGACACAGCAGAACAGGAGCACCAATCAGCTCCACGTAGCCTCCAGCCTCTTCCTGGTCCTGCCCCGGGGCATTGTGGGGGATGTAGTTCCAGTGAGGGAGGAAGACGGGTTGATTCAGCCACAGAGGTGAGGGAGACAGGCACTGGAGAGAGACAGACAGGTGTAGGAGTCCGGTTCAATAAACACAAGACAGAACGACAGACCATCGACAGTCAGCATCCGTCTCGGACCCTGAACGCATCACAGCCTCACCTCACACCTGGCGCTGCCGCTGGCGTCCGTCAGCCTCCACTCTCCGCCCCGCCCCTCTCTCAGACAGCCAATCAGCAGCAGGTTGACCCGCGGCAGAGCCCCGTGACCTGGCAAAGAAAGCTCCGCCTCCCTCGCCCACGCTCGCTGCTGATTGGTGCTCCAGGACAGGTTACTGACGCAGGCCAGGTGCTGCCGGGAGAGCAGCTCGGAGACAGACACCGGCCTGGTGACGGGGTCAGGAGAGGTCAAAGGTCAAAATAACAACACATACTGTGCAACGCTAAATATAAAAGAACCAAATATAGAATAAATTAAAATGTAATATATATATAAACATTTATATATAGGCAGCGTGGAGTGTGAAGTCAAGACAACGCTGCACTAGTATATAAATATAAGTAGTAAATATAAATATAAGCAGTAAATACAAATACAAGTACACAAAGTACACAAAGTACACAGCGAGACGAGGAAACACAAACTGTGTTCAGTGTTTTCTCTGATGTTTTACTGTTTCAGAAGCTGCTGTATAAATCAGATTATTACTGATAATAATGGCGTTCATGATGATCTGTGGTCGTACCTGTAGCTGACAGGTAAGGTGTGTGTCACAGACATGTTCTCCTGTATCTTCTTCACCACACACACACTCAGCTGATGAGAACACACACCTCCACCTGAAACATCACAGCAGACTGAACATCTGACCTGCAGGAAACAGGCTAACACACAGCTTCAGTCTCTGGATACACGATGGGCCCCTGAAGGCAGCAGGTGTTCCACAACACTAAAGCTGATTGGCTGACTGACCTGTCAGTAAGTCGTCAGCAGCAGGAGGGGCGGGGCCAGAGAGCACAGGAAATACCTGTTCCGTGATGAAGCTGAAAACCTCCTTTAACCAGCCGGACTCCTGCAGGAGGAACATTTCCCGTTAAACTGAGTTACAGCACAGAGGAACAGTGTCATGTATCTCTATAATGTCCTCCGAACACCGCGAAGATCCACAAGTTAACAAGAAAACTAAATATACGCTTATCATTTATCAGTTTAGTTTAATAACGTTTTAACTAAGCAGCGTTTCATGTGAGCCGGTTTCAGCAGGAACCATGAATAACTGAAGAACCGTCTTTGTCCTTCTTCTGTCAACGATCTGTTACCGGCCACACGCCGAACATTGTTAAATTGGTACATTTGTAAAGGGAGTGTCGGCTCCCGGAGCTACAGACTGCAGTGACAGCGCTTTACTGACGGCTTCCCCGCCGGGTCTGAGCTGGTCCAGGAACAGCTGCAGGGGGTCCATGTCCACAGTCCAGAACAGCCGTTAAACCGGATCCCTGACGGCTGATACTCGCTTTTATTACGTGTTAAAATGAAACGAGTCGTTAACAAACCACTCCCGCACAAAGCCCTCAAACACTTCCTGTTGAACTACGGTGTCCGGAGAGGCTCACGGCGGTCTGCAGCGGGAGACTAATATTATCATAGACGTGTATATCTTATTATTATTATTATTATTATATATTATCAATACTTTATTTACCAACGTCGTGTGAAAACAAACCAATATAGAGTCGGATTAAAAAAGGCTCTAAGAGACTAAGTTTTTTATTTTCTTAATAGAAACGTTGGAGGTAAAAGGCTGTAAATCCTCAGAATATTCTGTTTCTTAATAATGTTGATAATGTAAAGTGTTATTATTGTCTGTTTTCATGCACAGCAACATGTTTAGACGCCTCTCGTGTCTAAAACAACATGATCTGTCTTGTCTTGGCTGTTTGTGTTGATCACAGCTGGTCACACAGTGTCTCTGATCATAAACACGAGTCTCCAGTTCGTGTTTTCTGTCTTTACAGTCAGTAAACACAGTTTCACCACTTTAGTCACAAATACAACCACAGAACTACACCATCTGTCTGTCGCCCCTCCTCCACCTCTGCACAGATTGGCCGGTTGATTTGACATACACCACTTCTGACCAATCAGACGCTGGGACACAAACTAGCTCCACCCTGTTGGAAGTGCAGAATTCCCGCCCTGCTGGCGTTGCTGGGCAGGCGGAGCCGTATAGCAACGAGCTTTGACTTGCGGTCCCGTGAGCCAATCACAGACGAGTATTCAGACGCGCCCCGCCCTCTGAGCAGGACTGGCCAACGGGGGCGGTGCCGGGGGGCGGTGCCGGGCTCGAGCTCGACCCAGTTTGAAAGTGAACCAACGTCTGCAGTCGCTGCTTCAGCCACCAAACAACAACCAGAACCCGGGTCCAAAGTCTGCTTCAGCCTGTAGCCGTGAGTACCTCAGTCCACCCCGTCTCTGCCGGACTCGGCTTAGATCTCGTTCATTTCAGTGAGACGAGCTGGCTCTGATTAGCCGGCTGGCTCTTTCTGAGGTGCAGAATCCTCCGATACCAGGTCCGTGAACGGGGCTGGACAGGCGGGTGGAATGGCCGCAGTGCCGGCTGTGGGACCCGCTCCGGGACCCGCTCCGGGACCCGCTCCCGGGCGCTGTTCAGGCGTGTTGTTGTAAACACGAAACGCCCATTATGGAGCGTGAATACCAGGAAATAGCCTGGTCCCGTCTACACAACGCTGGCCTCTCCGGAGCTTAGCCGGAGCCCGTCGTTGAAAATGCGTAGCTGTCGAACCGACACCGTATTTCCGTTGCTCACCGGCCCGTTTGGTATAAAACGGCGCTGTGGTTAAAAGATAAACTCTGCGCACGAACAGAGTCTGATTTTGCGGTTTGCAGCGTGTCGCAGGTTAGTCATGTTTTCGCTGCCGTTAGCCTGTTAGCCTGTTAGCCTGTCGCTAGCGGGGGGTGGGGCGGCTAGCTCCGCACAGGGCGGGAAGCAAATGGTGGCCCATTGTTCTGTGGGAGCTAGCCTGTTAGCGGCTAGGCTAACTGCAGCAGCCCGTGGATCTGCGTGGAGGACGCGGCTGGCGCTGGCTATCGTTCATCTCTGCGGCTCGGAGACCTCCAGCCACAGGCGGAGTGGAGGAACCGGCTCCGACGGGCCGGCCCAGCACAGTAACGGGCCGAAGGAGGGCCGGCCCGGCTCGGTGGGCCTCCTGGCTCCCCGGCCGAGAAAATGGATCCCCACTTTGTTCTCTTTGTTGTTCCCGATCTGCCACATTTCCACTGCTGATCGGCCTGATTGACCATTTACTGATCATTAACGGGTGACTTCCTAATGAAAGAGAAGTGGGTGTGCTCTGTGTTCAATTATGATTTTAAATGAAACATTTAATAATTTTACAAGGTTAAATTCTGATTATGAACAAAACGAGACATATAGGTTAAAGGGTCATTTCATCCAAATGTATTTAAAGCTTTTCTGTTCGGCTCCCTGTAAAATGTTTTGATTTTAACCAAATAAAGATTTAATAATTGACAAATTATTTAAATGTTTCCAGTCCAGCAGTGTTACTGTGAAACATAATGGGCTGCAAACAGTAATTATTATAATTATCTTACATATTATCAATCATCCATTATCTCATTGCAGCTTCATTATCTTCATGGCTGCTTTTCTTTGTTGTATGTGATTATTTATTTATATATATATAAATAATTAGGGGTTTTGGACTTCTGGTGGCACAAACCCACATTTGAAGACGTCACCTCAGACTGAGGAAGTTGGATGGACATCTGTCGATATTATAGACCTTTTGTAAATCAAATGATTGAAAAAGATCAGCAGTTAGTCGTTGATGAAAATGGTCGCAGTCTTAAATAGTCATTGTTAAATATGATCCGTCTCTGCAGTGTTTCAGGTGTTTTCTGTGTGAAGGGAATATTTCAGGACTGTTGGACACAAGACACCCGAAGGCGTCATGTTGACTGAGATGGACAGACTGAATGATTAATAATTGACAGCATGATCGATAATGAAGATGATTGTCAGTTAGCTCTAAACAAATGTACCTTTACTTACCTTTTGGGTGAATAATTGATCAAAGTATTGATCATGGATTGTGTGCTATGTTGTTACAGAGTGTAGCTCAAGGTATATTTCCTGTTACACTGAAATGAAAAAATAAACAATGAAATGGAAATACTAATTGTTCTCAAAGGTGCAAATCAACTAATTATATCAGAACTAAACATCTTTCTCCCTTTTTTGTGTCTGTACCTGTCTTCCTCCCGTCTGACTGTCAGGCCGCCAGTATGATGCGTAAAGACGTCAACAAGCCGAAGGGGAAGACGTCGGCGTACGCCTTCTTCGTCCAGACGTGTAGAGAGGAACACCGTAAGAAGCACCCCGAGCAGTCGGTCAACTTCGCCGAGTTCTCCAAGAAATGCTCAGAGAGGTGGAAGGTGAGAGAGACAGACAGGCAGGCAAAGGGTTAACGCTGAAGTAACGTAGCTACAAACAGATAATTAATAAGTCATTCAGTCGAGTTGTTTATGGAAAAACAGTTGATCAACGCAGCAACAGAGAGGAAATATAAGAATCAATACATACTGCACACTGAACCAATCACTAACACTTATTGATCAGGTATAATCAGTATAGAAACATGGTCAATAACAGACTGTAATGTAGCTGTAAGCTGATATAAGAACGTGTGTGTGAGTATTTGTTGTAACTTCTCCTGTGAAGAGTTTATATCATTCCAGCTGTTAACTAACACTCAGTCCATTAACCTGTTACATGTTTATAGACTGATGATATATAATCTGATTATATATCACACTGCTGAGGTATTCACTTCATTTGGTGTGATGAAGCAGCACTACAGGATGATGATGTAATACAGTCCAGATGACATCATCAGTCAAACAAAGAAATAACTCAAACTAGAACGATGAGCTGCACTGAACCTCTGTCACTACAGTTCTCCACAGAACCTTAAGGAACACAGCATGTGGATGTTATAATGTGGACTACACTGGCTCCAGTCTGGTGGGCATGAGGACCCCCCCCCCCCCCACACACACACACACACACACACACACACACTGAATCAAGCTGGTTCCTGATTTTCTTGTTTTGTATTTGAACATTCATTCTTCCTCTAAGTGTACCTGTGACAGACTGCTGTAATATTTAGTTTGTGTGATCAATAAGAGATCAATATGAGTAATGATCAGTAATAATACGAGTCCATTACCACCAGCAGATCAGACTGGTTACTGGACGACAGTGAAACTGAATAAATGAAGGTGAAAACACAAAAGGCGACATCCTGCAGTTCATATGTGTGTCACCAGAGGGCGCCTGATAGTCAGTATGAAGAAACTGTAGATGATCCAGAGTCTCCTGTCTGCTCCTCTCAGGTTTGAGCCTCAGTAAACCTGAAGAGACCCAAAGACTCTTCTGTCCACCTGGACCACTTCATGACCATCGCTTCATGATAAATTATAAGAGTGACTCTATTTCCTGATCCAAACAAAGATGGCGGCAAGAAATGACACAAATGTAGTTTAATAAAACGTGTTAAAGTGTTGACTTGCGGCAGAAAGACAGAAGGCAGCCCGGTGTCTACAGTGACTGGAGTTTTTGTTGTTGGTGTGTCTGACAGACGTCACTAACTCAGATCTCAGATCAGTCCGAGGCCGCCTGCTGACAGCCGTCTGTGTGTTGTGATTGCAGGGTCTGTCTGCCAGCGATAAGAAGTGTTTCGAGGACATGGCGAAGGCCGATAAGGTGCGTTACAACAGGGAGATGAGAGACTACATCCCACCCAAGGGCTTCGGAAAGAGGGGCCGTAAGAGGAAAGATCCCAACGCACCCAAAAGACCCCCGTAAGTCAGCCACACACCAGATACACAACCAACAGGTACGGCTCCACAGTCCTGGTTTGTATGGCCCCACCTGCAGAAACACCACCACACAGATGTTCTCAATGTGATCTGATCTGTCTACAGACCATATCCCTGCTGGTCTGGAACCAGCATCATGCAAAATCTGAACCACAGTAAACTGGCTCCTATTCTTGAACGTGATCCTGATCTCTGCTGAGTTTCGACTCTGAGGAACAAACCTGCTGTTGTGGCTCACACTGGGATCTTAATGGTTAACACTAACCTGAAATGATCAGTCAGCAAACATGTGATTCCACCTTTTCAATTGTGAGGAGCTGATGATTTTCTCTGATCGTAAACTGAATATCTGCTGCTGCGATCAAACCTTTGAATACGTCACTGAACTCTGGTCAGTTTGTATTGTGACATTTTACCAGTGGATGAAGAAAACAATCAGCAGGTTCATCGATAAATAAAATCTCTGGTGAACTCGGGTAAAGACTTTAAACAGGCTGGAGTTTGTTTCAGGGCTGAACTGGATTCAACTGGACCTACTGAATATCTCATATTCACAACATGCATAGATATGAATGAAACATTAACCTGTCTGTCTGTCTCTACCTGTCTGTGTGTGTGCAGGTCTGCGTTCTTTGTGTTCTGCAGTGAGTACCGTCCCAGTGTGAAGCAGCAGTTTCCTGGTCTGTCTATAGGAGACTGTGCCAAGAAGCTGGGAGAGATGTGGAGCAAACTGTCCCAGTCTGAGAAACTGCCCTACGAGGAGAAGGCCCAGAAACTACGAGAGAAATACGACCGGGTGAGAGAGAGACAGGTGGACAGGTAGAGAGACAGGAAGACAGGTGGAGAGAGAGACAGAGAGAGACAGGTGGAGAGAGTGTAACATACTGTCTCCTGTCTCTGTGTGTTTCCTGTCTGTCTGACAGGACATGGTGGCGTACCGCGGCGGCGGCACATATGCCAGGAACCCCGGCTCTTCAGCTCAGGGAGGAGAGGAAGAGGAGGATGATGAAGGAGAGGATGAAGACGAGGAGGAGGACGACGACGAGTAGAGAGGAGGAGCTGCAGCTGGATAAGAGAGAGACTGAGTGTGTTAGAGAGAGAGAGACGGGTAGGTGTGTGTGTTTCAGAGGTCCGACTGTTAAGGTGAAGGTCAGTGACGGCTGATTGGACAAGAGGAGGCAGGGGGCAGGGCTTCACAGCAGGTGACAGATTAGAAACAACGTGTGTCACACAGGTGCGTCTCAGAAACAAAAGTAAATATCTGGTTGGTTCTAGTCGAATGTTCTGTGATGTTTTCTTCCTTCCAGGCAGCTGTTGGATCAGTTCAGTAAAACCTCACCTGGTCGTGCAGGTGTAGTCTGAGCTGTTACATAGAAACCTCTGACTCCCACGTATGAGCCCCCATCAAAGACCAGGTGTAATTCAGGTGGAACTGTAACGGGGTTTCCAGATCAGTTTAAGTTGAGACGAGACAGAAACTCAGTGAAAGACGTCTTTAATTCCTCACAGGACCCCATGGATGTGTTTTATAAGAACTGGATCTGGACCCAAAGACGGAGCCTATTCAGTCCGATGAGAATCGCTCGCCTGGCTCATATGCCGAAAAAGTTTCTATCTTCCGGGTTATGTGACTCGCTGAATATGCGCAGTAGTCTGGCCCCGCCCGCGAGTTCCCACTCAGCCCACAGACTTTACATTGTGATGACGTCACGGATTTTAAAATCGCTTTTCTCGGCTCGAGGAAAGTTTTACAAATATAAAACCTCCATGGATCACAAATGGATAATAGAAAGTCATAATGGAGCTTGTCCGCAGTCACGGGCGTCTTTTACAATGGAGGTCTGTGGGGGAAAAGCTTTTTGGGCCACAGGGGGGTGTTTTTGCCGCAATACCTCGAGTGGCCACTGGAAAAAATTGAAGCAAGGCTGAGCGGCGGCAGCGTATCCAGTTCTTATTATACATCCATTCACCCACTCAGTCGCTCCGCTGCTGGTTCAGGCCATAGGTCAGAGGTCATGTACATGATTCAGTGCAGGTGAATGCAGTGAGCTTTCGTAGCATCCAGTTAATAACACTGGAGTTTAGAGTTGATCAACAGAAAATTAATCGACTGTTTTGATGATCGAATAATTTTTTTTTTTTTAGTAAAAATGGCAGAAATTTGTTTCCAAATGTGAGAAGTAAAATAAAAACTAATAAACTGAATGAGTTTTTGGTCTCTTTGGTTTGTTTGACAAAATGATGAATTGATTAGTTGAAATAATCAGCAGATTAATGGATGATGAAAATACTCTGGTGATGTTGTTATTCAGCAGTAGGTTCAGTGTGTTGCTGGTTAGTTCAGTACAAACCCAGACTGATTGATTGATTGAAGGCTGATAGACCTGATGAGAAGCCAGGGGCTGTCTGAAGGAAGGAGGTCGGTCCAGCTACTGATCAGGATCCAGGTCTCCTGCACGCTGTCGCCACATTCAGTCTGTTTATTAGATCAACTATAATGAGGTCATGTGACCAAACTAGTATCTGTCCAACAGAGAGAGAGACAGGCAGGCAGAGAGAGAGACAGTACTTTGGAAACTTTCATGCCAATAAAACCAGTGAATTGACAGAGAGGTCGCTCTGAAACACACACACAGGACCACAGTGTGTGTGTGTGTGTGTGTGTTGCCTTTCAGTAACGTGTGTGTGTTGGAGGTCATCAGATGTTAAACTGTCAGACACCAGAAGACAGTAAAGTAACCCACCCTCCCCTCACTGTAACCATGGTTACCCCCCCATCACCCCTGTGTGTTACCATGGAAACCATTCCTGCTCTTCATCATGTTTTTTATTTTCGTACTGGAGGTTTATCGGACTGTTTTCTGTTCCTTGTTCACTGTCAGAGTAGAAACTTCAGCTTTTATAATAAAACAACCAACTGAAGGAAAAACACCCCTTCTGTCTGTTCTTCTTCACTGTGGATGCCGGACCCTCCTCTTCGTGTTACAGCTTACATATATATGTGTATGTATATATATATGTGTGTGTATATATATATATGTGTGTATATATATATGTGTGTATATATATATATATGTGTGTATATATATATATGTGTGTATATATATATATATATATATATATGTGTATATATGTATATATATATGTATGTATGTATGTATATATATACACATACATACATGTGATGTGCGACTAGTAGTATCTAGAAGTAGCATCAGAAATAATCCATTCAGTGATCTTTAAACCAACAGTAATATATATTGACAAACAGGAAGTCAGTGTAAAGATATGAGGATTGATGTGGTCTCTCCTGGTCTTAGTGAGCGGTCTGATCTGAGACCTGTAAAGACAGCGTTACAGTAGTCGAGCTGCCTGAAGAAGATCAATCCTACCGAGACCGAAGTCCTTCAAGTCTTCAGGGGACAGTCGGATGATTTTGTCTTAACGTGTAAGTTCAGGGCTCAGTCCAGGACTGCACCCAGATCTCTGGTCTGGTTTGTGGTCTTTGGACTGAAGCTGAGTTCCAACTTGTAATCTTTGGCTCCAAAAACAATGTTTGCTCAGATATCTAATTATCGAAGGACAGAGAAGTTCCTGTCCTCCAAATAGGATCCAAGCCAGTTTAACACCAGACCTGGACATTCATTCAGGGTTTTACAGCGTCAGCAGTCATTGTAATACATCGCTCTGACCACTGGAGGTCTCCGCTGCTGCAGTCCTCTGTAGGTCTCCTCCAGCTCATATATCATATTTATCCATAAACAAGTTTACTTAATCAAGTTTGACTTTTGCCAGATTTCTTCTTCCCAGTTACCCCCGACATGGTAATTAAACTCCCCCACTTCTGTTTTTAACATCCCTGTGGTATATCAGATATTTCAGAAGACAGTCGCCTCCACATGAAAAATCCGAATAAGATGTTTTACTACCAACTCAGAAGGTTGGTAAAACCAGCTCACCATGCTGATCTCCACTACCCGACAAAACAGGTGATCAACCAGAAAGAATCCACTTGGCCTTCTATAGACATGTTGACTTTAACCACCACACATTCCTCACCAGCTGGTTGGTATTTTCCTGACCCTGGACTTCTCTTTGCCCGTCTGTGTGTCGTCTTGGTTTCCAGCACAGAGGAACAGACAGCCAGGAGGTTCACGAGGCAGCGCAGAGACATCTGGTGGTATTTTGGTGGAAATTGGTTTTAGAAAAGCTGAGAAGACACAAAGGTGGCATCTCATCAGCAGCTGCCAGAAACGGCCATGCAGCGGCCGAGGCAACTGGCCAGCGGCCGAGGTGTGCCACAAATAGTGCCTGATGCCACAGCAGCTGCCACTTTGTGGCATCTTGCGAGCAGATACAGCGACATGTTGCTGGTGCTACAAATACTGGCTGCTATCGTGGCAACTAGCCGACATCCCACCAGCAGCCGTGGTAGGTGCTACAAAATGTGGCAGATGCGGTGGCATCTTGCGAGTGTAGGTATCGCAAACAGCAACAAACACCATGGCATCTTGTTGGCAGGTGCCATTAGCAGCTCCAGGTAAACCTGGACCCGCCTCTCCATTAATCACACAAACAGGTTGTTTTTTTTTTGTAGTTTTTCTGTTTAATTTCTTTGTTTTTTAATTGTCTGTTAAACACAAGGGGATTTTCAGGCAGGAGAAATCAACCAATCACAAACAAGTATATAACATCGTACAGCAGGACCATCTGATTGGCTGGTAACTCTTTAAGGGAAGACAATTGGTGGAGAGCAGTAGAGGTGGGGGGGGCCGTTTCCACGTGGCACGATAAGAGTGATTGACAGGTGAGGAGACGTAAATGTGTCACATGGCCTGGTTGTCATAGTAACGGTTGTCATGCTCAGCCCCATGATGACGAAAGTAAACAAAACAAACACGTAAACAAATCAACAGTGAACAAAAGAAACACGTGACTTCCTAACTCACTAACTCGTTATGTTATTCACTAATTAACTAACAAGCCATTTAGCTGCAAGACAAAAGAAAAAGAAGATATGACATCAAACACCAATACTGTTGCCATGGTTACTAAAGTTAGCATCTGATTGGCTGTGGATTCAGCCATTTCCACAGCAACAAACAAGGAGAAAGAGGCTTAACATGGCCAATGAGACAGACCAGTTCCTGAACTGGTTTCTGGTCTGATGTCTCAACTGACTGTTGTTTTGAAACTGGTTTGTGAGCTGGTTTAAGCTCTGATGTCTGAACTGGTTTCTGAGCTGGTTTAAGATCTGATGTCTGAACTGGTTCCTGTTCTGATTCGTCACATCTTTTGTAAACTATGCTGATTCAGTTATGAACTAATTTCCGAACATTTCTGTAACAAGCTGTGCTTCTGAAATGGTCTAAGACTGTTTTTAAGTGTTATTAAACTGTTTTGGTTACCCCATTCTGGATTTGTTTCTGTTGTGGTGTGGGATCTAGTTCCTGAACCGGTTTGTGTATTTAGTCGTCTTTCTGAGTTAATATGGTTTGAAACTGGTTTCTGAACTGACTAATAAAACCAGGTTCTCCAGGATGTGTGGGAACCTGTAGCAGTTTCTCAACAGCCAATCAGATCACCTGATGTTACATTTACAGAAACCAATCAGAAGTTAAACTGACTGTAATCTAAACTGTTTGACTTTGATCTGTTAATGTCGTAAAAAACAAACAAAATTCATCAATAACCTAAATAAATAAATAAGTAATAAATAAATGAAGACATAAATAAATAAACCGTTGATCAGTAAACACATCAGTTGTGCGATCAATAGTTTGATCTCTGATTCATGCAGATTGATATGATGGAGGTGAAGATGTCGTCTGTCGTTCTTCATCCTCAGTGGCAGTGACATCAGAGCGTGTATGTATGCTGATTGGTCGGTTTCAGGGTCGGTGTGTTTGAGTTAAAGCTGCACTGCAGATCATATCAGAGAAAATACTAAACATAACCTGTTTACATGACTAAAGGTGACAAATACTTCAACATAATTCAGACGGTCAGTGAACGCATCATGAAGCTGGAATACAAATGATTCTACATAGATACGGAAACACAGCTGGTGCATCTGAGGCTGTAATGGGGAGACTGGATGAGGACAGACTCTGGATTAGTGCAGCTTCAATGTGTGTGTGTGTGTTTTGCAGGTGTGTCTATTTGTCGTTGATTCGTAGTTTGAAGGAAACCCGTCCGGCAAACTTGTCTCTCTCGCTGCCGTCGGCAAGAGTGTTGGAGATGATTTTACACTCGATGTTGATGTCTGTGTTCAGAGAAGCGTTCAGGAACTTCACGGCCACCAGCGGCTGAGTGTAGTTCACCTGAGACATTGAACACATCATGCACTGAATAATAAGTATGTATAGTCTCACCAGTATAATAAGTACCATCATGTATCCACCACCATGGATCTACTAGATCTACTGGATCCTCTAACAGAATTAAATCTACCAACCCAGCGACTCACTGCACACTGTTGACTAACTGATATAAATCTAGAACGATCTGCTAACTGGGGTCCCTGACATGGATTCACTAAAAGGATCTACTGACTTATTAGATCTACTGACAGATGTGACGGATCCAGTAACACAAGTCACCTGCCAGGGGTCTGTTGGATCTACAAACGTGAATCTATTAGAGATCTACTAGAAAGGATCTACTGGATCAAGTAACATCTAAGAACTTTGATCTTCTAAAAAATGTCACTAGATTAATTAGCTGATTTAAATCATCTCAGTGAAGAGCGCCACCTGGAGGGTTACTGCTGCACTGAGTGTGTGTGTGTTACCTGAGCTTTCTTGCCATAGTATGGGTAGTACATGAGGTTGAAGGTTCCATTAGGAGGATAATATGCCAGAGGTCCGATCTTATCACTGTCCTCCCTCTGCACACACACAGTTCAGATCAGTAATCAATAACCTGCAGTGATAAACTTCTTACAGAAACTAGAAATAAACTGTTATAAAACATAAGAGACAGTCAGGAGAACATCAGGAGAGCTTCTGTTCATGTTCTACGTTCTAACACTACTGCATTTCTTTGCTGCACTCTATTGCGTTTCTGTCAAGAAAGGCCTGTGAGGCAGCTCTGCCGCGACAGGCCATCTAGGCAACAGGGGAAGGACCCAAATGCAGACAGAGGGAGGCAGGGAGGCGGAAGAAGTCCAACGATTTATTAACTCAAAAAATAAACTCACGAAAAACCACAGGAACAGACACGCAGGGATTCACTAGGGACATGACATCACAAGGAACTGAACACAGGAAACACAATGATATGTACACAATATATATAGGGAAGAGACAACGAGGGAAACAGACACAGGTGAAAACAATCAAAACTAGAGGGAAAACAAAGACAGGAAATAAAGGGCACACAAGGAGACAAACGGTAATTTCAAAATAAAACAGGAAACAAGACAAAAACGCAGAGTCCAAACCAGAGTCCTTAGTGGACCATGACAGTTTCTTTACTGCGTTTCTTTACTGCACACTACTGCATTTCTTTACTGCACACTACTGCGTTTCTTTACTGTGCTCTACTGCGTTCAGGACATTGAAGTTTTTATGTTCTATGATCTTCCTTCTTCCTTCCTTCTTACCCACTCATCTCTCTCCACTTTGTACCTCTGAAGAAGATGGAGGGATGAAAAGATGGAGACAACACATGAGATGAAGACAGACAGACTGATTCAGACAGACAGACAGACAGACAGGTTCAGACCTTGGCTCCACAGGTGACATATGGAGACTGACCGTCCTTCCCCGGCAACATACCAATCACCTGGAGAGACAGACAGGTAGACAGACAGATCAGGACAGATCTGAGTTTGTCCTCAGCCATTTAAGATTGCATATTTGCCAAAAGCCTCATTCAGACTGTATTTCTGTCTGTCATAGCGGCTGTTGCTCAGGAGGTAGAGCCTGAGATCAATGGACGACCCGTCCATTGATCTCAGGGTTGGTGATTCGATCCACATGTTGAAGTGTCCTCGGGCAACACACTGAACCCTAAGTTGCTCCTGATGGAGGCCGGCAGCTTCATGGCGGCTTGATTTTAACATCACCTGCTCCTACAGCACACCAAGAGACCGCAGAAACTGCAGTCAGTGGTCTGCGGGTTTAAACCTGTGCTGCAGTCTGTTTGGAATGGGGTCAGAGGTCAACGTACCCGGTTCAGTTTGATGAGGATGCAGGGCTGACCTCTGCTGTAACCATAGAAACGATCTGAAATCCCAGAACACTCCTCCAACATCGTCCGATTAAACTGACAGGAACGCTTCGGATTGTTCCTGACCTGCAGAGAGACAGACAGTTAGAGAGTGAGACAGGCAGAGACACAGACAGGTAGAGAGTGAGACAGGCAGAGAGACACACAGGCAGGTTTACCTCTCCACTGTCCTCTTGAATGAAGTATTGATCTGGAGGGCAGTTATCATTGGTCTGAACCTGATAGCTGTCGTTGTATGCTGCAGACAGACAGAGAGACAGACAGGTAGACAGAGTAAAATATAAAACATGACTGATATTGATCAGAACATTCAAAACATGATTTTATTTGAAACAGTATCAGACATCAAACTGTGTATAAATTAAATATCTATTACATCACATCATTAAATATTCTAATTAATTAACGAGCGTCTTACGAGAGAGGAAGGTGTTGAGGTTGTGGATGAAGCCGTCCCAGCTCTCAGTGTCTGGGACCGAGAAACTGATCTCCAGCTGATCGCCCTTCGGGCGAATCATCATCCCTGAAACATGAAAACAACTGCTCGTTAACCAATCACATCCTGAGCTTTGTTAACCAATCACAGCCTGAGCCTCATTAACCAATTACAGCCTCAGCCTCATTAACCAATAACAGCCTGGGCCTCATTAACCAATCACAGACTGAGCCTCGTTAACCACTTACAGCCCGTGACTCGTTAAACAACCAATCAGCTGGATGGAGTTTGGGTCTGTGTGTGTTCAGGTGTGTTTGTTTTCCTCACCTGGAGTGGCCAGGCGGTCCTGCCAGGTGGGTTTGTAGTCGTCGAGCGTCAGCAGCATGATGTACATGGTGAGAACAAACATCCCTGCCAGAAACAGGTAGAAGACCAGGTAGAAGAGCAGGATCAGGCCTGGGGGGGGGGGGGGTCAGGAGTTATTTTATTATACAGTGAATTACATTACATCCTCTCCTCCCCCGCTCCTCCTCTAAATGTCATCTTTATAATCCTCTTTGGTTTAGCCCCGCCCTCTGCCCTACATCAGTTTTTACCCAGCAACACAGAATCCTGTGCTCTGATTGGCTGTCAATTTAACCTCTGTTGTAATTGTTAAATTATATGTATAGGTAGGTATAGGTAACCATAGCAGCATCATTGATGCTTCATGCTACGTTAACTCACTCAAGGACCCGTGGAACTTCCTAAAGGACCCTTGAAACATCCCCAAGAACTAAACGAACCTCCTTGAGTACAAAGACCCCTGGAACTTCTCCCCAAGGATATCTGGCATCTTCTCGAGGATCCCTAGAACTCCCTCAAGGATCCCTGGAACATTTTCAAGGATTTTTTGAACCTACTCAAGGTCTATTTTAACCTCCACAAGAACATTTGGCTCCTTTTCAAGGAACCTTGGAATCCAGTCAATGACCCCTAAAACCTCCTCAAAGTCCCAGGATCATGTTCAGTTACTTCTGTAGTACAGAAGGGACTTGTGGTACCTCATCTTGGACCCCAGGAACCTCTTCAAGGACCTGGTGTCAGTCTGTTAAAGGATTGTCAGATTTCAGACATGTGACCTGGAGTCTGTTTGTTGAACCTGTTGAAGATTTCCTCCAGCAGAGTTAATGTCATCAAATGTGTCCTCTGCTGCAGATTAAGCTGTTTGTCTAACAGGATCACATCAGTGCTGAGGACCAGTTCCTGATCCTCGTCCTGACAGAGACCTCAGGGTGTGTCCTGGGTCTGAACAACGTGCTGTTTGCCAGGGCTGTAGGTTTGGTTTCAGAGATGGGGGGGACACAATGTAATATATACAGTACATATACTGTATATACTGGCTTCCTGTTGCTGCTTCATCCAGTCCAAAACTCTGGTCTAGAGACTGTTTCCAGAGTGCTGGCTGCACATCTTCCACTGCAGTCACTGCACATCTTCCACGGCAGTCACTGCACATCTTCTGCTGCAGTCACTGCACATCTACTGCAGTCACTGCACATCTTCCACGGCAGTCACTGCACATCTTCTGCTGCAGTCACTGCACATCTTCCACTGCAGTCACTGCACATCTTCCACGGCAGTCACTGCACATCTGCTGCTGCTGTCACTGCACATCTGCTGCAGTCACTGCAAATCTTCCACGGCAGTCACTGCACATCTGCTGCAGTCACTGCAAATCTTCCACGGCAGTCACTGCACATCTGCTGCTGCAGGCTAAAATTCTGAACAAGCTTTTAGTTATTTGTGTAAAGGGAGAAACTCCAGTTCTGGATGATATCGAGCTCCTACATGGTTTGAACGCACTTATTGTAAGTTGCTTTGGACAAAAGCTTCTGCCAGATGAATGTGATGTGATGTGGTGTTCAGGAATACTGTGATTATTATTGATTGTGTGTGATGTCTGTCTGCATGTTGTGCTGCTGACTGTGTACTGAGTGTTTTTATGCTGGACTCTGGTCATGTGACCTTTAAAGTAAAGTGCTGGACTCACAGAGATGAAACTGATGTCCTTCTGATTTATTAAAATATTGTACTGTTCCTTTAAGAATGAGGTTCCTCACAAGCACATTAATACCAACGTGTGCATTTGTGTGTGTGGACAGATTACAGTCCAATCAACCTCGTCTGTCTGCTTAATCCAGATTAACACACACACGCACACACACAGTAACTCTGATGTCGCTCACTTCACTTCAGTTTATTGTTTGTGCGTCAGTGTGTAAGAGTGTGTGCGTGCATCAGTGTGTAAGTGTAAGTGAGTGTGTGTGTGTGTGCATCAGTGTGTAAGTGTAAGTGAGTGTGTGTGTGTGTCCTTCAGTCTCCATCAAGGCCAAACATCCACTGCCCTGGTGTATGATGGGAAATATGACATCATGAGTGTAGTTATGTAAAGCCTGAGCAGACTTCAGATCAGTGAAACCGTGTGATGTTAAAGAGACGGTCTGACTGTCCAGGTAACAGCTCTGTACAGGTGTGTGTGTGTGAACAGTCTGGTGATACTGGTATGGTATCAGACAGACAGGCAGACAGACAGGTTTGGAGGTGGACTGGATTATTAAATCATCTGACACGGTTCTGATAACCAGGTTCAATAAGCTCATTGGTTAACGTCTGCAGTCTTTGATTCCTGATCGTCTCTACTGACATAAACAACCAAACACCCGACACATGTAATACCAGTGGGGGGGGGTCCTCCCCTCTAACACATGGTCACATGACTCCACTGTGTCACATGACTTTAAATTCACGGTCCACGTACACAAAGTGGTTCAGTCCAACAGAGGCTTATCTGAATTATAGTCAGACTAACCAGATCCAGTAGATCCTGACTCTGTGTACCAACACTGGACCAGCACTGGACTGTGTCCTGATAACTGGATCTAAGTCCAGACCCCCCCAAACCCTGCAGCTGTATGTGGACCAGAGCTGGACCTCATCTGGTTCTCTGGTGGCAGAACAGAACCGAGTCTGCCATCCTGCAGCCTCCTCTCAGAGCTTCTGAAACAGTTAGCTATTGTAACAGTAGTAGGATTAGTAATATCAGTAATCAATATTAAAATAGTTTCTTCTCAGTTCCTCCAACATCACCTCCCAGAGATCCAGTTTATTGATATAAAACAGGAAACAGAACCTGACACCAGAGAACGACCTCAAATGATCAGATTTGTTGCTGATTCATTTTCTGGCGATAGACTTATTGATTAATTGACTAATTGCTGCAGCAGGTGTTTAAGGGTTAGGGTACGTTTTTATACATTTAATTGATCTAATCTAATAATTTAAATCTTATTTTAAATTTGATTCCTATAATTGGACCCCCCACTCATTCTTTTCTGTTACTAGTGATGCTCGCTCGTCCTGTCTGAAGGTCACTCTCTCTCTCTATTTATAATCTGTGTCTCTCTCTCTTAAAGGAGACTGGATGAATTATACAGAAATAGGACGAGTGTGTGCTGATTTATTCTCTGCCCCCCCACCCCCAACTGTGATGTAACAGACAAGACTCTGTTTAGCATTAGTCTGAGTCGTACTGCTCAGAGGAGCGACACATTTATTTATACAGCTGAACTTTATGTTGGTGGAAACTGTCCAAATGGTCCAGAACGTAGTCCAAACTGTTTTACCTGCCTGAAGAAGTCAAACCAAGTGTTTTTCTACTTCCTGTGTCCCCTGAACAAACTGTTCCTCATCTTGGTGGATGGCTCTTAACACTACATTACCCATGAGCCTTAGCTGACTTTGCTGTGGTGAAAAGGCCAGTCTGACGTGTGACTCAGAGCGGTAATGAATTCAATACACTTCATCATTACAGTTGACAACAAAACACGTGATCATGGTAACTGAATTCACCACAACTGAACCAAAATTTAAAAGTGAATGAATTTAATCTGCAGATTGTTTTCAGTTTTCTCCACAGCATCTTTAGCTTCCACCTGCTGTTAGCGGAGCACGTGACAGAATGTGAAGCTTTGTGATTGGCTGTTTGTTAGTGAAATGCACCCTGGGAGTCGTAATTAACTCCTTGTCTTTCTTGTAGCTTTTTATCAAAGAATCAGATATTTTCTAAAACAGTTCATCTTTTGTTCTGACGATTCAACCTTTTTAATTTTATTGTTGATCCAACTGAACATGAGGAACATGAACAGAACTTTGACTGCAGGAACCAGCGTCTGAAATAATTCACACTGCACAGCTTTGTTGGGCCTAATCTGGTGACACTGGAAACACTGGTGACACTGGAAACTAATGACACTGGAAACACTGGTGACACTAATGACACTGGTGACACTGGAAACACTGGTGACACTAATGACACTGGTGACACTGGAAACACTGGTGACACTGGAAACTAATGACACTGGACACACTGGAAACACTAATGACACTGGTGACACTAATGACACTAATGACACTGGAAACACTGGTGACACTAATGACACTGGAAACACTGGTGACACTGGAAACACTAATGACACTGGTGACACTGGAAACACTAATGACACTGGAAACACTGGTGACACTGGAAACACTGGTGACACTAATGACACTGGTGACACTGGAAACTAATGACACTGGAAACACTGGTGACACTAATGACACTGGTGACACTGGAAACACTGGTGACACTGGAAACTAATGACACTGGAAACACTAATGACACTGGAAACACTGGTGACACTGGACACACTGGTGACACTAATGACACTGGTGACACTGGTGACACTGACCATTGGCAGCAAATGAATCTGCACCTATTTTGACTTGATTTTTGAATGGATTCATCATTTGAGTCGTCCTCTTTTCACCTTCACTTTCTCCAGATGCCCAGATTTCCTGTTTCTATCACAGTGAACTTTGGACAGAACGTCACCTTCGACTCTGAGAAACTAAAATCAACATATAAATGCAATACAGATTATTTGAATTAAATGACAATAAAAAAGAGAGCGAGCGAGGTAAAGAGACATTTACAGAGAGAAAAGTAACTTAATCTTACTGTTCGATCATTTTGTGTTTATGTTCTAACCAATTCTGTATATGTTAGCATTTGCTATGAATAGCATATATGTTAATGTAACATGTGTTTATGTGTTGTGCTGTAACTTCAGACATTCAGACAGTATTACTGTCACGCCAATAAAGAGCTTTGAATTTTAGAGGTAGAGAGACATTAACACACACAGAGAGAGAGAGAGAAAGAGAGACATTTACAAACACACAGAGAGAGAGAGAGGTAGAGAGACATTAACAAACACAGAGAGAGAGGTAGAGAGACATTAACAAACACACAGAGAGAGAGAGAGGTAGAGAGACATTAACAAACACAGAGAGAGAGAGAGGTAGAGAGACATTTACAAACAGAGAGAGAGAGAGGTAGAGAGACATTTACAAACAGAGAGAGAGAGAGAAAGAGAGACATTAACAAACACAGAGAGAAAGAGAGAGGCAGAGAGACATTTACAAACACAGAGAGAGAGAGAGACTTTAACAAACACAGAGAGAGAGAGAGAGGTAGAGAGACATTTACAAACAGAGAGAGAGAGAGAGACTTTAACAAACACAGAGAGAGAGAGAAAGAGAGACATTAACAAACACAGAGAGAAAGAGAGACTTTAACAAACACAGAGAGATTTGATTGATTTTTAAACAACCTTTATTAACACTGATATAAATACTTCATTCCAGTTAAACCATCAATAAACAACTTTTCAACAAAACACTAATACTTCATGCAAACTCAGGACTGAAACATAATGTGTCCTCCATCACTGAGCAGAGGATATTATCGTAACACCACATTGTCATGAACTCAGTCAGACTGTTCATGGCCGTATGAAATCTAAAATCCAGCCACACTCTGGCTTTCACTAATGCCACGAAAAGAGGAACCAACTCAAGACAAGAAGCATCTTCTATTTTGCTTTTCCTGCTCTTGTAGATAGACAGCTTTGCTTCTCCTACCACAAAATTAAGCAGTTGCCATTTCTTTGCATTCCTCTTGTTATAGCCAGCACCAAAGATGAAAGTGGTTATGGACCATTTACAGTTAAACTTCCTGAACAAAAACTCTAACAGTTCAAACAAAGGTTCAAGCCTTTTACACTCTGAGAAGCAATGAAACACAGTTTCTGACGTTTCACAGAAAGGACATTTACTGGAGACAGCTGGGTTCATCTTTGCTACAAAGACATTAACAGCTAAGGCCCCATGCAAAATCCTCCACTGAAGATCACCTGATCTCTTATGTAAGGGGGCTTTATAAAGAGCCCTCCATACTGGTGTAACATTTTTACAAACATTCAGTGTGTCTCTCCACACTGTGTCCTGTCTCCCATTCAGTTTCACTTTGTTTGAGGCCTTTACACAGTATCTATATATTATTTTCCCAGTTGCCATGTATAAATCTGAACTCTTATCATATTTAGATTCAAGTAATTGTCCTTTAAGGCCATTCAAATTTATGGCAAAGCCCAGTTCAGGAAAAGGATCGCCTCGATCCGGAATTTCCATTCCGGCATTATAATCTCGCAGCATTTCCAGTTCGTCTTTGGTCAGTGTCTTAATCCACAGATTCAGAATGTCTCTGGTGTAGCGGTGAGACCTGAAACCAAGTAAAGATGCCACTGCCTCTGTATTCTCAAACCCAGGACCTGCAACATCCACTATATGTCCCAACTTGATATTTCCAGTGTCACACAGCCTGTGGGTGAGTCCAGGGGCAGTCCTGTTCTGTACATCCAGTCTGGATCCATGTACCAAGGGTTCTTCCAGAAGCCAGAACAGAGAGGCTGTAGGCTCCAGACGACTCCATTTAAAAAGGTTCCATGCTTTAAAAAGTCCCTGGTAAAACAAAGGTAATCCATCCAGTCGTACAAGCTTAGAATCCACCAGAAACAGAGATGCATCCAACCCTAAATTAACTGTCTTCCTCAAAATAAAACTTGCCAAATTCTTCCATACTACATCATCTGTGCCTGTAAGGTATCGCTGAACGAACTGTATCCTAAAAGTTGCTAATCTACTGCTAAAATGCACTAGACCATGTCCCCCCTCTTCCTTTGGCAAAAACAGTACACTCTGAGGCACCCAATGAAGTTTGTCCCAGAAAAAGTTCACAACAACAGATTGTACTTCCTGTAGCAAGCCTGAAGGGGGCTCCAGACATGCCAGTTTATGCCACAGCATGGAAGAAACCAAGTTATTTATAATCAGTGCTCGGCCTCTGTACGACATTTGTGGTAAAAGCCATTTCCATTTAGCCAATTTTCCTTTTACCTTCTCTAACACTCCTTCCCAGTTTTTCTTCACTTCACCTTCATCTCCCAGATGGACGCCAAGATATTTCAAACCATTTCTTTTCCATATTAATCCTCCTGGGAGTTTGGGTAAACCAGAAAACCAGCCTCCCACTGCTAACGCCTCACTTTTTCCCCAATTTACTTTTGCTGCCGAAATATTCCCAAAATTAGTCACAATTTTTCCTAGTTCATCAATTTCCCCTTGTTTTGTAATAACTACAATAAGATCGTCAGCATACGCCGATAAAACGTACTTTGTATTAAAATCAGGCAACAACAGACCATCTATACAAGAGCGTATTTTATGCAACAATGGTTCTATTGATATTGCATACAGCATTCCTGACATAGAACAGCCCTGCCGTACACCTCTACACACTTTAAAAGGTCTGCTTAATCCTCCATTGATTTTCAACACACTCTCAATGTCCTCATACATTACTTTGATCATGGCAATAAAACCAGGGCTGAGGCCAAACCTTTCCATGAGCTTCCACAGGTAGTGGTGCTCAACCCGGTCAAAAGCCTTTTCCTGATCCAACGACAAGAGACCAGTTTCTATTCCCAATGAGCTGGAGACCTCCAAAATATCTCTGATTAGTGATATATTATCAAAGATCGACCTACCAGGCACACAGTACGTTTGGTCTCGATGGATGATGTGCGCCATCACCTTTCTCAGCCTGTTGGCCAAGGTCTTGGACAGCAGTTTGTAATCAGCACACAGGAGAGAGACAGGTCGCCAGTTCTTAATTTCCTGAAGGTCACCTTTTTTTGGTATCAGAGTAACAACTGCTCTCCTGCAGCTCTGTGGCAATGACATGTCATGAAAACTCTCATTGAAGACACTTAAAATGTCTTCACGCAGCTCGGTCCAGAAGGTTTTATAAAACTCCACCGGAAGTCCATCAATCCCCGGTGCTCTTCCCCCCTCCATACTCTGCAGAGCTGTACACAGTTCTTCTGGGAGCAGAGGACCCTCTATTTCTACATTAACTTCTACCGGAAGCTTAGAGAGATTACTGCAGAAAGAGTCAAAGCCCACGTCATCCTCTTCATACTCACTGGTATACAGCTGACTATAGAAGTTCACCGCTCTCTGTGTGATAGCAGTAGAGTTAGTCAGCAGCTGTCCTGTTTCAGAGTGCAGGCCATGGATCAGCCTGCTCTGTCCATTCTTCTTTTCTAAGCCAAAGAAGAACTTAGATGGAGAGTCCATCAGAGCAGCACTCTGGAAACGAGACCGGACCAACACTCCCTGCGCCCTGGTGCCCAGTAGGTCGGCCAGTGAGGTTCTTTTAGACTTGAGGATCTCAATTTGACCTCGATTTCCTGTGGACTCTACAGAACTTTGTATTTCCACTATTTCCATCTCTAGGTCATTCATAGATCTAATAATGTTACGAGTGACATCGAGAGTGTATTGCTGGCACAGTTGCCTGATTTCAACCTTACCATAATCCCACCATTGTCTTAGGGATGTAAATTCAGATTTTCTAGACCTGAAAATTTCCCAAAAGAAAACAAAAGTTTCTTTAAAATGAACGTCCATAAGCAAGGTGGTGTTAAAATGCCAATATGCACTCTTATGTTTAATATTTGGAACACAAATATTGCCAATAACCATTGAATGATCCGTAAAACCCACAGGAACTATCCTGCACCCTTTGACCGTGCTGAAATGATGCTTAAAACAATAGAGTCTGTCTAGTCGAGCCAAAGAGATGGTGCTGTCCCTGCTGTGCAGCCATGTATATTGCCTTTCCTTGTGATGCAGTTCCCTCCAAATATCCACCAAACTCTGAGTCTCTATTAACTGAGTCATTGCATGTTTGGAGGCAGCATGAGGCTCACGGTGGTTTCTGTCTGTTGCAGCATTCACTGTACAATTAAAATCACCTCCTAAAAACAACATTTCTTCACCAGAACAATTATTCAAAATTAAACCGATTTCATTTAAAAAATTAACTCTTTCAGGTCCTGAAGTGGGAGCATATACATTTATCAAAACAACACTATAATGTTCGAAACATGCTGTAACTACCAGCAGTCTGCCTTTTATCACCTCTTCGACACTAAAAGACTGTGGTAGAAAGTCTCTGGAGAACAGAACAGCCACTCCTCCACTGTTTGTACTCAGGTGACTCAGGATGACCTGCCCATCCCATTCCCTCTCCCACTCAGTCTCAACTGAAACGTCACTGTGTGTTTCTTGGAGAAAAGTCACATTTGAGTGTTTCAGCTTCAGCAGTTCAAATA
>SEMN01001479.1:35000-51733 GCA_005408345.1 Macquaria australasica
AAATTTAAAACCGGTAACCAATCTGTGTGCATATATGCATGTTATATTGGGGGTTGGATGGTCCTTGGTGTTGTAGTCTAAAACAGTTTGGGATCCGCAGACAGAGATATTTTAGACAACACTGTTCTTCCACCTTTGTGTCAGCAGTTTGTGTTGACGAAGCCAGCTCCATAAAGAGATGGTTTCTCTCTCTCTGTCCAGGTGAGCTCTATGGGTCTCTCCTCTCTGGGTCGCCTGGTGACTCTGTACCTGGAGGAGAACCGGATTGAGGAGTTGGAGGACTTCAGCCTGAGGAACCTGTCCAGTCTGGAGGAGCTCTACATCAACCACAACCACATCTCCTCCATCGGACCCAAAGCCTTTGCTGGACTCACCAACCTGCTGCGGTAACTAACTTCTTCTTCTTCTTCTTCTTCTTCTTCTTCTTCTTCGTCTTCTTCAGGTCCCATTTCAACTTTGATTTAAAGTGGGACCTTTAGAACCTCCTCAATGACCACTAGGATATCCTACAGAACCAGAGGAACCACCTAAAGGATCTCAAGAGCCCCCTAGACTACCACTAGAATCTCCTAAAAGTTCCTTGAAAGCTACAGGAGCCTTAGATTCCCCTCAGTGACCATAGGAACCTCCTAAAGGACCTCTAAAACCACTTACAGGACCCCTAGAACTTTCTCACTTACCAAAAGGATTATCTTAAGGTCATTCAGAATCTCTTGAATGATCACTAGGAACTTCTAAATCACCACTTGAACCTCCTCAGTGACCTGTAGAACCTCTTCAGTGGGCACAAGCACCACCCAAAGGACCTCTAGAGGTTCTAATGACCACAAGACCTTCTACAATACTACTAAAATGACTTAAAGGGTGCATAGAACCTCCTCAGTGACAACTAGATCTTCCCCAAGGACCATTAGAACCACCTAAATAACCCCTAGAATTTCCTCAGTGACCAGAAGGATTACCTCGGGTCATATAGAATCTTAAATGATTACTAGAACCTCCTAAAGCACCACTAGAACCTCCTCAGTGACCCATAGAACCTCTTCCATGAGCACAAGAACCATCTAAAGAACCACTAAACCCTCCTAAAGAACAACTACAGTAGAATCACCTGCATTGTTGTTGTTCTTCAACTAATTTATTAAAGTTTTTCAAGTCAAAGTAACTTTATTATCCTCGAGGGGCAATTTGGTGCACAGCCAGCAGACAATACAATCAATATCAACAATGTACACACACCAGTTGACACACAGATACATAGATTTACATAGAACTATTTAACAGGCCAATAGCAGCAGGGACAAAAGAGTGTTTACGCCTGTTGGTCCTGCACTTTGGTCGTTCATATCTGCGACCAGAAGGAAGCAACCTGACGGGTGAGTGGTGTCAACAAGGACTGACCAGGCCTTTTTAGTGGTTCTGGCCTTGTAGAGTGTAGAAAGGTCATTTAGATTAGTGCCAGCAATTATACTGCACATTTTAACAATTCCTTCTAACCTGTTCCTATCTTTCAAGGTGAGCGACCCAAACCAACAAATAAAAGAGAAGGTCAGAACAGACTCAATAAAACAAGGATAAAACATCTGCATGAGAGTGGAGTCAACATTAAAACATCTGAGCTTCTGATAAAAATACATACGTTGATGCACAAACAACATCAGTATTTGGTTCAAAGGTTAACTTGTTATCAATTATTGTCCACAGATACTTATACTGTTGAACAATGTCAACAGCCTGACCAGAAATAACAGCAGGAGGAATGGAGGGAGACTTCTTCCTAAAGTCAGTGATCAGTTCTTTTGTTTTGGACACATTTATGTCCAAGAAGGAGCACTTGACCCAGTCACTAAAATCATCCACCACTGGACCATGGTGGATTTCATCATTACTGAGCGAGGACACAATTTGTCACGTCTGTATCTCAGAATAACTTAAAAACTAAATGTGAGCACAATTCGTCATTGTGAGATAATTAATAATATAGATAGTTAAATAATCATATTTATCAATCAAATTTGTGATCAGAAGATTATATTTTTCTTGTCAAGATGCTGAAAGTTTTTCTGTTTAATGTTTACCCATCATTCATTGCAGGTCATTGAATATGTATTGATAAGGTGAATCAGTTTCCTGTCCTCTGCTCGGTCCTGTAGGCTCCACCTCAACTCCAACCGGCTGGTGGCCATCGACAGTCGCTGGTTCGAGTCACTGCCGTCCCTGGAGATCCTAATGATTGGGGAGAACCCCATCCTGGGTCTGGAGGAGAAGAACTTCCTGCCTCTGTCCCGCCTCCACAGCCTGGTACTGGCTGGGATGGGACTAGCCTCCGTCCCCTCCGCCGCCTTCCTGGGCCTCGACTACCTGGAGAGCCTCTCCTTCTACGACAACCAGCTCAGGTGTGTCTGAGCGCGGCCGCTGGTTCGATTCCCCCTAAACTCTGTCTGTAACCTTCTCACTGTAACTCTGGCTGATGTGACTGGTGTTCTCCTGGCAGGTCTGTTCCTCGGGACGCTCTGAGCGTGCTCCCTAATCTGAAGTTCCTGGACCTGAACAAGAACCCAGTCAGCCGAGTCCAGCAGGGAGATTTCCAGAACCTTCAGCACCTGGAGGAGCTCAGGTTAGTCTGACACAAGTACAAAAAGTAAGGAAGACCCGATCAAGTGTTTTTGGCCTTGATCCGAGTCCTTAAACATAAGTATCTCAGATACCGAGTCCGGTTCGATACTTATATTTCCCTAAATGTTGATTAAATCTGTCTCTGACACACTGAAATAACCGCTGTAGATACTGAACCTGATGCACCTTATTTAAATCTGGAGTATTCTGATCAAACAGAAATGGATTACTAACATTTCAAGCTGTTGTTTACTGGAATTGTTCTTCAGTCACAGTTGGCTCGTATGGAAATCCATATGAAGTTTACCACATAAATAAGCTATTTTAACCAATAAAGTTCTGGAAGTTTCTTTTTAAATTATAAACTGGTTTTATCCTGTTTTCTTCAGAAACATCAGTGTTGCTGAGTTACACCTGATAACACAGTGTTTAAATATACTTAGAAAATGTTCTATATGGTTCCTTTAATGTTGATATAAATCATCTGTCAGTCATCACACAGTATGCTGACATGTCTTTCTCTTTAAACTATAAGAAGGCTGTTAAAAAAACAAATGTGTGATATAGTTTTCTGACGTTTTCATGTAAAGATGTCATCATTCTGATGCTGTTCAGGAATTGTTTCTCTAAATAGTTGCAATTATAAAAAAAAAGCTCTGATTGACTTTTATCATAGCAAAACACCAGATGTGTTGTATTTTAATCACTGAAGAAGTGAGGGACGTGTTCAGTGAGTGAGACAGCTCTACCTGCTGGACAGATGTACAGTGCCTTGCAAAAATATTCATACCCCTTGACCATTTCCACATTTTGCCATGTTACAAGCACAAACTTAAATGTATTTTATTGGGATTTTATGTAATAGACCAACACAAAGTAGAGCATAATTGTGAAGTGGAAGGAAAATGATACGTGGTGTTCAAGATTTTTTACAAATAAATATCTGAAAAGTGTGGCGTGCATATGTATTCAGCCCCCTTTACTCTGATACCCCTAAATAAAATCCAGTGCAACCAACTGCCTTCAGAAGTCACCTAATTAGTAGATAGAGTCCATCTGTGTGTGCTTCAGTCTCAGTATAAATACAGCTGTTCTGTGAAGGCCTCAGAGGTTTGTTTGAGAACATTAGTGAACAAACAGCATCATGAAGACTAAGGAACACACCAGACAGGTCAGGGATAAAGTTGTGGAGAAGTTTAAAGCAGGGTAGGTTATAAAAACATATCCCAAGCTTTGAACATCTCACGGAGCACTGTTCAATCCATCATCTGAAAATGGAAAGCGTCTGGCACAACTGCAAACCTACCAAGACATGGCCGTCCACGTAAACTGACAGGCCGGGCAAGGAGAGCATTAATCAGAGAAGCAGCCAAGAGGCCCATGGTAACTCTGGAGGAGCTGCAGAGGTCCACAGCTCAGGTGGGAGAATCTGTCCACAGGACAACTATTAGTTGTGCACTCCGCAAATCTGGCATTTATGGAAGAGTGGCAAGAAGAAAGCCATTGTTGAAAGAAAGCAATAAGAAGTCCCGTTTGCAGTTTGCCACAAGCCATGTAGGGGACACAGCAAACGTGGAAGAAGGTGCGCTGGTCAGATGAGACCAAAATTGAACTTTTTGGCCTACATTCAAAACGCTATGTGTGGCGGAAACCTAACACTGCGCATCAACCTGAACACACCATCCCCACCGTGGAACATGGTGGTGGCAGCATCATGATGTGGGGATGCTTTTCTTCAGCAGGGACAGGGAAGCTGGTCAGAGTTGATGGGAAGATGGATGGAGCTAAATACAGGGCAATCCTGGAAGAAAACCTGTTAGAGGCTGCAAGAGACCTGAGACTGGGGCGGAGGTTCACCTTCCAGCAGGACAACGACCCTAAACATACAGCCAGAGCTACAATGGAATGGTTTAGATCAAAGCATATTCATGTGTTAGAATAGCCCAGTCAAAGTCCAGACCTAAATCCTATTGAGAATCTGTGGCAAGACTTCAAAATTGCTGTTCACAGACGCTCTCCATCCAATCTGACTGAACTGGAGCTATTTTGCAAAGAAGAATGGGCAAAAATTGCAGTCTCTAGATGTGCAAAGCTGGTAGAGACATACCCCAAAAGACTTGCATCTGTAATTGCAGCGAAAGGTGGTTCGACAAAGTATTGACTCAGGGGGGCTGAATACATATGCACGCCACACTTTTCAGATATTTATTTGTAAAAAATCTTGAACACCACGTATCATTTTCCTTCCACTTCACAATTATGCTCTACTTTGTGTTGGTCTATCACATAAATCCCAATAAAATACATTTAAGTTTGTGCTTGTAACGTGACAAAATGTGGAAATGGTCAAGGGGTATGAATACTTTTGCAAGGCACTGTACCTGGATCAGATGTGAAATACACGAAATACTCATATTCCTGTGTTCAGAAGCTTCAGGTTGTTAATAATAATAATAATAATAATAATAAGTGTTGTGTTTCGGGTTCAGTCTGAACAACATGGAGGAGCTGCTGATGGTGGAACGAGCTGCTTTCCAGAACCTTCCAGAAATCGGCAAACTGGAGCTCTGCAGCAATCCACGGCTGTCCTACATCGACCCGCAGGCCTTCAGGTGCCTGCCTGTCTGCCTGCCTGTCTGCCTGCCTGTCTGCCTGCCTGTCTGTCTGCCTGTCTGTCTGTCTGTCTGTCTGAGTCATTTCTAATTCACATATTTCATACTTGAACAACTGAAAGAAAACAAGAGAACGATGATGGAAAAAAGGTCTAAAGTCTTCTGTCTATTCTTTCTTTTTTCTCCTTTTTTCTTCTGTCTTCTTTCATCCACCTCCTCCTCCTCCATCTCATCCCTCTTTATTTCTTCTCATCATTCACCTCCTGCTTTCCCTCTCTCCTGTCCTCCTTCCTCCTCTTTTTCTCTTCATTCTTTCTTTCGTCCTCTTCTTCCCTTCTCCTCTCCTTGTTTCCTCCCCTCCTCCCCCCTCAGTGACCTGTCCTCCCTCCGGACTCTCCTCCTCCACAGTAACCAGCTCAGCCTCCTCTCTGGAGACCTCCTCTCCTCCCTCCCGTCGCTGGAGGAGGTGTCTCTTCACTCGAACCCCCTGCGATGTGACTGTCTTGCCTCCTGGGGGCCTCACCTCGGCAACCAATCACATCTCAAGATGCTTGAGTCCTCCATCACCCTCTGCTCCTCCCCGCCTCACCTGATTGGTCGGGAGCTGCAGGAGGTGGTGGCGGTCGCATGGGGCGGGGCTGGTGGGGGCGGGGCCAACAGCTGCCTGCCTCACATCTCTCCTCACGCCTTCCCACCTGCCATGAACGTCAGCGCCGGGCAGCCAATCACACTGGAGTGCTGGGCGGACGCTGACCCCGCCCCCCAGTTCTACTGGGTGACGCCTACTGGAGACAAGGTGGGCGGGTTCAGGAGAGTGCATGTGTGTTGGTACATAATGTACAGGTAGATGTACAGGTAATGTGGTTGGTTCTGAAAACTATTCCTTTTGGTGTGTTCAAGGAAACTCCGACATCTGAGAAATTTAACTTAATTTAACAATGTAATTTTGTCTTAATTTGTTTTCTGTTGTTGACACATCAGGGCCACCGTAGCTTTTTTACATCATTTGATAAAAGAATAAAGGGGAGGGGTCGTACTACTGGCCTTCAAAGGGAAGATGATGATGTCAGTCTCTTTTCTGTTTCTTCCTCCCTGGTCAGGTGAGCTCGGAGGCGGTGGCTGCACCAATCATATCAGAGGAGGGGCGTGGCCTGAGCAGGAAGAAGAAGCGTCGCGTGTCGGAGCCCGGAGCGTTGGTGATCGAACACGCGGAGCCGTCAGACGCAGGTCAGTCTGAGCCGCTGGTTCACACCCAGCCTGCAGGGGGTGCTGCCTGGCTCAAAGACCAGGTCCAGGGGTGCATCCCAATTCCCTTATCTGATCACTCCTCACTCCTGGCATGAACTGGAAATTGTTCCAGTCTGCTATCATGAACTCCGTCCCAACGCTCTTATTTCTGATCTGAGGAGACGTGCCTCTTTATTAGAGTGATCCAATCAGTGATTGGACGCTGCAGCTGATTGGACGCTGCAGCTGATTGGACGCTGAAGCTAAACCGTAACACTGATAGTAATAAAACTGAAGGCAACAGAACTCTCTTCTAACAGTATAACTCTCTGTGTCTCTCTCTCAGGTTTGTATACCTGTGTAGCATGGAACATGGAGGGAGCAGACACGAAGAGTGTCTCAGTGTTTGTGGACTCTCAGGGGTCTGTGGGCTCGTGGTATGGCGGGGGGAACCGGTGGAGCAGTGAGCCCAGCAGAGAGCAGCCCTGGCTGTGGAACTCGTCCAGTCCTGCAGCCTCTCTGGTGGTTCTGGCTAAGGTACCACTCTGTTCTTAATACTCCTGCTTGTTGCATCTGTTTATGTGTATTATTTTTTCTGCTGTGAAGCACAGTATTGTATCGTTGTGCAGGTAACATGATATATAAAGACATTCTTTTTTTTCTATAATCAAAATACTGTTCTGACCATTTCTGATCCGTTAAACTGGAGATGTATTGTTGTTACCTGTTTCCTGTGCAGGTGGTTCACGCCCAGTCGGTGGTGTTGGAGTGGAAGTTGTATCCCAGCGAAGGACCTTCGCCTGTGGGTCAGAACCAGCAGGACGCCCCCCTCCCTCTGCCCCGATGGACCAGCGCCACCGTGCACATCGACAACCCTCAGATCAGCTACACGGCCAAGGTGAACACCTACTGTCTCCACCTGTACACTACTGCTCCCTCTACACCTGTACACTACTGCTCCCTCTACACCTGTACACTACTGCTCCCTCTACACCTGTACACTACTGCTCCCTCTACACCTGTACACTACTGCTCTCTCTACTGCTCCGTCTACACCTGTACACCTGTACACTACTGCTCCCTCTACACCTGTACACTACTGCTCCCTCTACACCTGTACACTACTGCTCCCTCTACACCTGTACACTACTGCTCCCTCTACACCTGTACACTACTGCTCCCTCTACACCTGTACACTACTGCTCTCTCTACTGCTCCGTCTACACCTGGCCACCACCGTCTTCACCTGCCACCTGTACACCCGCACACCTCATCGCCCCCACACCCGCATTAACCACCGCCCCACACCTGCCACCACCGCCCTGCACCCGCACACCACCGTTCCCCCACCTGCACACCCTTGCCACCACCGCTCCCCAACCCACACCCGTACACCACTGCCTCTACACCTGCACACTCACCGCTTCCTCTGCTGACCCTCGTACACCTGTACACTACTGCTCCCTCTACACCTGTACACCTGTACACTACTGCTCTCTACACCTGTACACCTGTACACCTGTACACTACTGCTCCCTCTACACCTGTACACTACTGCTCTCTCTACTGCTCCCTCTACACCTGTACACTACTGCCCCTCCACGCCCTCCACACCCGTAGCCACAGCCTGCCCCCCTGCACCTGCACACCACCGCCCCCCACCTGCACACCACCTCTACACCTGCACTACTGCCCCTCTGACCTGCACACTCACTGCCCCTACTGCCCCTCTACACTCCAAGGTACACCACTGCTCTCTCACACCTGTACACCTGCATACTCACTGCTCTCTACACCTGCAGCACCTGTACACTACTGTCCCCTCTCACAATTGTAAACAAATACGATCGATTTCGCCGGATACGCATGCCTTTTTGATTTTGAAACGGAGTTGGTGGCGTCGCGGCGCAGCAGCGTGGCGTTGGCAGCCGTCATGGGCTCCATGTTCGCTCTGTCTATCATGGCGCTGCTGGTGGTCTACATGGGCCGCCGCGTGCAGCAGCACAAGTCCTGCGGCCACTCGCTGAAGAAGTACATGCAGCACGCCATGTCCATCCCTCTGAACGAGCTGTACCCGCCGCTCATCACGCTGTGGGAGAGCGAGGCCGAGAAGGACAAAGACGACAAGGACGAGGAGGAGAGGGAGGCAGGACAGAGGGAGGAGGAGGAGGCGGGGGGGAGTCAGATTGATACGACGAAGACGTACATGTGGTAGCTGGGGGGGGGGGGGGGGTTAAGAGGAGGGACGAGGAAGGAAAGTTACCAGCAAAGAGAGGTCATGTGACTCAATGAAGCACCTGACAGACAAACAGAAGGGCAAACATTTCGAAGATGTCGATAACAAACACACCTGGCTGCTGACAGTGACGGAGGACACCTGTGGAGAGACTGACATCTGAAGAGCCTTCAGGCCCTGAACACAACACGACATCATCACCTCTTAAAGGAGCAGTCAGCTGTTTCCTTCAGCTTTTAGCCCTTTAACTACAAACCCTGTTCCTGATCAGTTCACTAATCCATCACTCTTCAGATTGATCAAAGATTCACTCAGTGACTTTTGGTGAGAAACACTGAATGTAAACTTTATTTTACTTTAACTTTTAGTTTTGAGATCAAAAATACAAAAGAAAAAGACAATGTTCATTTAATTCTGTTCATGTTTTCAGCGTTTGAGTCATTTCCTCAGGTGTTTGTGGTCCTCCTGCTTCCTGCTTTACTTTAAAATATCAAATGAACAATTTCATGAATTTTAATGCTTTAGTGGAACTTTAACTTTACTTTTTACTTTCATTTAAGTTAAAGTTAAACATATCAGAGTATCAGATTAGCACTTTTGCAGCCCTTGAGATTTTTAGGGCTTTTTAGGGAAATTTCATGTAAATGTATTTAATTTAAAAGGGTTCTTTTGCACTCGTGAACTTTAGAACTCAGGACTTTTCTTTTCTCTGTAAAGCTCTTGGTCAACAAATATTAAAAATACATTTGAATAATTAAATGAAAGTAAATATATACAAAGGTGTAAGAGAGGAACTATTGGAGAGACTGACTGAGATCTGTGAGGAGAATCAGACTATAATATTGATCTTAAGATGGGATTTCAGAGGAAACAGGATTTGTGTTTCTGGGCTAAAATCTAAAAACTCCAGATTGTTTCTGCCTTGTGTTTCCATCAAACCAGGTTCCTTATGGACGTTTCTCACAGCTGCAGCTGGACAGATGTTCACTCACATCTGTTTCTCAAACTGCGGCTCGGGGGCCGGGAACTGGGCCATCAGCTGCTTTAAACAGGACGACTCGAGACTTTGAACTGTGGACCTGAGAGTCCAGATGTTTCTGAGATTCTAGATGTTTCCCCGTCTCCTTCGTGTCCTCTCCTGTCCTCGTCCCTCTGTCTCTTCCCTGTGAAGCACACTGACAGTAGCTATACTCTTAAAACAATCTGATTATTGTAACTGAGTTCATCTGATGAACTTGAACGCAGCAGTGACACTCAGCACAGGCAGCCGTGTGGAGTCTTTCACTTTAAATGTTGTCACAGTGGCACTTCACGGTCCCATATTCAAATCTGGACAGAAAGTTCAAACATGTCAAAGCTGTTTAAAGAAAATCATGTTGAGTTCAGCTCTGAGTAACAGACAGCGACGTCCACTCAAACATCCAGAGACATCAAACTGTATGCAGACGGTGTGGAGCAGAAACATTATGAATGATTATGGCTGACAGACCACAAATTTCTCCGTCAACATCACAGGAAACAGAAAAACCTTCAGGTGGATTTGTGTTTTTCCCCAGTTGTGACGTTCGCTGGCGTTTTTAGAAAAGACGCATCACGTTAACACATGAAACACAAATGATTCACAGTTTCTGATGAAAAGGTCAGAAACATTCCTGCTCGACTTCAGTTTGACTGTTGTCAGGTGAAAACCTCCAAAACTTTCCAGTAACAGAAGCAGCCATGGATTATACAGACAGCCAGGGTCTGTATGAGGGTTGAAGATGTGTTCCTAACCCTTGGCTCATGATCGCAGCTCCAGGTGATCTTTGAAAAACCCAGAATGTTGTATGAAAAGAAATAGAAAGAAAGGTTAATATAGACAGCTGATAAAGAAACATGTACATGTAGGTTGGTGTTTCCTGCTGCTGCCTTTGAAAAGATTTGGGTTAAAAATCTTTTTATTGTTCAGCAGATGGAATAAGTTTGATCCAGAATGACAGAAGAGTTTCCCACAGCGGTCAGACAAGCTCCTGGGTTTTTCAAAGAGATTTCAAAGAGATGCTGAACTGTGTGACTGGACGTAAAGATCAAGCATGAGAGTGATGTACTTCCTGTCTTCAGTCGCCTTCAGTTCAGCCTCCAAACAAACAACGTGATGAACTTTCTGTCTGAATACGGGACCTTTGATCCTCCAGAAGCTTCACCTGACACTGTCTTCATCAGAGCAGCATGAATGCATCCCTCCTCTGTTTATTGTTTGTTCTGTGTCACAAGTGTACACAGTGGTTGTCATGGTGACAGCCCTCCTCCACCCTGCTTCAGCAGCAGCACAGTCACCGTCACATCAACTGTATTACAGTCTCTGTTTGATATCCTGTAACACTGACGTCTTCTTTAGCTGGTGATGACGTTGCACTGGGAGGTGGAGGTGGAGGCGGGTGGTGCTGCATGCCTTTGCACTCATATTTATGACTGTTTGTATAAAACCACATCTGTGAGACAACCTGCAAACTGCTACACCCTGAATCTGAACGTCAGAAACAGAGAAAGAATGAGTAGATCCGTGTCTCTGAGGACGTCTGAACTACATCAGTCATCTTTACAGGCTTCAGGTCTTGTTATGCGAGACAGTTTTCGATGAGATAAAGAGCTCAAAGTTAAGGGATCGTTTTGTCATGTTGGTGGGGGTTCAGCATGTTCATGTTTCTACCGTCAAACCGAATTCTACGATTATGGTTTTCTCGTAATTAAGAGAAGTAAAACGTACTTTTCTCACGTTACGATTACAAGACAACTGGATTTTGTAAATGTAAGAGAGTTTTCTCGTAGTTTAGAAATTCTGATCACTGAATCATCATGACGTCATGATCACGAGATCTCGTCATTGTCAATCATAATGCTCGTCGTTATGAGACATTTAGTTTTCTTATCATTATGAGATGCTAATATTTCATCCAAAAATTGATTAGTCGGGACAATTTTGATCAATCGATTAATTGTTTAAGTCATTTATCCAGTTTTTCTCAGTTTTATCTCAGTAAACTGAATATTTTTGACTGTTGGTCGGACAAAACACTACGTCTGAAGACGTCAAGAACTTCTTTTGCATTTTTCACTATTAAATAGATTAAACAACTAATTGGTTAATCTGACAAATATAATAGTTACAGCCTGAAACAGGCAGGTTTTGTTCTCTGTGGCTCCACAACAGAAAGTCAGATTTAAACATCCAAACAGATTCATGACTCCATCGTCTGCTGTCTGATCAGCAGTTTGCAGGTTTGTTCTTCAGACTTTCAGCCAAATATTTCCTCAACTGTCTGTCAACCAAAACTCTTCAGGAACAAACACCCAAAGGATGCTCTGGGCATTTTAAAGATCTCCTGTACATACACACACAGTACATGCTGTTAGAAAGAGGATTCTCCATTGTGAGGTTTCATGTGAACTGAATCTCTTTGGGTTTCAAACTGTTGGTCGCACAAATCAAGACGTTTGAAGGCGTCACGCTGGACTCTCACCTCAGTCCCACTTCAAATCTAAATCAGCTTTAATTGGACGAGATCACTGAGCAGGTGTGACTGAGCAAGACACAAAACTACAACCTGATTCTGATTCAGAAACTGTGTTTGACTGAAAACACTTCTGTTCTTTGAGCTTTAAGCTTCACTCTTGGAAAAGTCACTTTAGCACAACACAAAGTCCACTTGGTGTTTCTGAAGCTGTTAGCGTGTGAAGACCACAGCACGTGGCTGAAAGCTTCACAAAATCACAGTAAGTTGTGTTGAGAATTTTCTTTCCTTTGTTTTCCTTCTTGACGTCAAACATGCTGCAGATGGTTTTTAAAGATGATTATTGATCATCAGTCTGAACCTGCAGACCTTCAGAGTTCAGTGTGGAAACGCGGCGGCGGCGCCCTCCGGTGGCGATCCGAGTGAACAACCAGAAACAATCACATCGCACTGCTCATCACTGAGATTAAACTTGACAGTAGTATGCAGGGTATTTTGTATAAAGTGTATCGCTCTATATTTGAAGACATCTATTGCTTATATTATTATTAATATTATTAATATTATTACTACTCAGCACTGAGCACCAACTGTAACTAAAGATTGTGTGGGAGGGGAAGATAATATAAATACACACTTTGTCACTTCACAGTCTGCTGTCTGATTTCTAATTCTTTTATATAATGTATAATAATAATATGCATGTTTTTATAGTTTCAGGTTCATTTTTATAAAAAAAGTCTGAACATTTTACAATCCTGATGAGAGAAGATCTGAGACGCTGTGCTGGTTCACCTCTGAGCCTCCTGCAGTTATTCTGTCAAAGCGTCGAGCTGAGCGAAAGCTTTGCTCTGGGTTTTGTCTCTCAGGCCACATACAGTCTGCCCTACCCACGGGTGTATAAAGAGACCTGGATGCAGCGTCGGAGGCGGGGCCCCGTTCATTCCTATGAAAGCTGCTCAGCGGAACATGAAGCCAAAAACGTTCGACTTTCCGGGTATAAAATGACCCGGATCTTCCTCATAGCTTCTGCGTTGTGCGGCCCACAGAGCAGGAGCACCAGCTTTTCCTTTAGCCCCGCCTCCGACCCGCTCCGTCTCAGGTTCACTCACCTGAACCTCAGTGACTCTGTGACTCTGGATTCGGCTATTTATGCATTTTACAACTTTTAGGACGTCATGATTTAAATAAGGGCTGTTTAAGTGTTCGTCCTGGCTGATTTACAGACGTCTTTCACAACGTGAGTCTGTGGGAGAAAGTCTCTTGGGGTCAGAGGGCATCACGTGACGGACCCAGAAGTTGTAGTTACACGGTTTGGCCACAATATCAAACCGGCTTCAAAACCTGGCGCTCTTCTGGGGGCTTGGCCCTACCAGCCTGAAAGGAGTACCTGCAGATACTACTCAGAGCTGATAAAGGTGTCATCAAGATCATTTTTCATTAAAAAATGATTTAATCTATATTTTCATTTATAGTTAATATTCTCCTAAAAAGATGCTAGAATCCAGTGATGGACTGTCTGAGGGCCGAAAACAGGGAGGGAACCAGCTGCGTGGGGGGGGGGCAGCTGGTGCATGAGGTGTGTGTGTGTGTGTGCGCGTGGGGAGGGGGGGGGTGTATGAGTTGGGGGTATAATCGAACATCGGTCAAAGACAAGAGAGTAAGAGAGCACGTTCTTTTCACTGCATCTCGCTGTCAGTCAGGTTATTTTTTTCTTCCAGAAAAGTCTTAGTGCAGTCAGGTACAGGTACAGGTGTGCTCAAGTGAGCTGCTGCTCAACTGGCTAACAACTATAAATTGAATAAAAACATTTTTCCGGAGCTCTGATGTTTAACTTATTAAGTTTTAACATTAAGAGTGAAGCTAACCAGGTGAGTCTCCGCACTCACTGTTCACTCGTGTGATGACATCATGTTGTTATCAACACCAACACACGGTCACCATGACGATTATACAGTCAGATGATCAATAATCAGTCTCATGTTCTTCACAGAATTCGGTTTGTTTGTCTTTGAAGTGGGTGGAGCTCAGCTGGAGAAAGGTGATGTCACGAACTTCCTCCCTTTAATAAAAACTAAATTGAATATTTGATGGAACCTGTTCTTCTCTGTGCTGCTGCCAGCCGTCCAATCAGCTCCACCACAGGAGTCCTCCCTCCATCAGGGGCCACCTCCCTGTGATGGAGCTGTGTGGTGTTTCACTGGGTGGATAAATATAACAGAACGTCTCCGAACCAGATTCAGTTCATTAAAGACTGGATTCTGTCTGTCTGTCAGTTACCCCCCCATCCAGAGCGGCCTCCCTTTTTAAAGGATTTTAAATTTGACTTTTGTGAAAATGGAGGAAGTTGTTGCTAATGTGATAGATGCTACCATGCTAACGCCATCAGAGGGTCTGTGGTGACGTCAGCTGCAGGTGATTCGTTCACCTGTGGTCAGAGTCGTCAGCAGCTCCGTCACCGAAGACCAGGTGGAAACAGCACAGTTAATAAAACAAAGAGCCGGTTTTTCTCAGATTGTTGCATTAAACAGTATTCAGGAAAAGCAACTTAATATTAACAAAGAACTAAGTGCAGTCAGCGGCAGTTTGACGTACAGCGATAACACGAAGCAGCGTCCTGACGTCACAATGCCGTGGCAACCAGGAAGTGACGTCGCGGCGCCCCGTCAGCCCGTGTTGATGTTTTGCGGAGTGGACGGCTGGAGGACGGCGACGCGGAGGCGCTTTGTTTTTGTTCAACCAAACCGTCGAAAAGAAGCCGAGTCGCTGTTTCTGTCGCCCGTTTCGGTTCGTTAAGAGCCTTAGCTCGCTGATCGGAGCCGAGCGGCCGGCCGGAGGCGAACACACCGAGGCATCTGATCCAGAAAGGGAGGACTCGTCGCCCCCTGACCCCCTCCCTGCCTCCACCATGACGATTCTGCCGAAGAAGAAGCCCAGCTCCGGTGTCGGCGTCTCGGACCACGCCGATGACAGCGACCGTCGGAGCGGCTCCGACCCGCACCAGCACCCGCACCCGCACCCGCACGCAGGGCGAACCGGAGCCCGACCGAGGGCTTCACCTCCGCCGTGGTCCTACCAGCCCGCTCCGCCCTCCGCAAGGGACGACAGGCGGAGCATCGAGGCGAGCTCCCGGCCGCAGCAGGCCTCTCCGCCGCCCGTCGGCTCCGTGTCCCCGGGAGGGCCGGGCGACGGGCGGGACAGCAGCGGCGGCATGGTGGCGGGGTCTCGCGGGGAGCTCGTCGTGTCGGCCGGCGTCGTCGGCTGCGGCGGAGGCATCGGCAGCTGCTGCTCCGGGCCCGGGCTGAGCAAGAGGCGGCGGCAGGCAGGCACCTGCTCCGGCGGGGTGGTGGCGGCTCTGGCCGGCGGAGGCCAGCCCGGGGTGGCCGGACCGGGGTCCAGCCAGGACACGGAAGAAGGAGCCGGGAACAATAGCGAGGACGAGTACGAGAACGCCGCTCGGCTGCAGTCCATGGACCCGGCCACCGTGGAGCAGGTAGGAAGCTAACGTTAGCTGAGCCTGCATTAGCGAGCAGCTAGAGCCAGTGCTAACGCTGCACAGGTGACAGGTGACAGGTGACAGCAGTCTTTCTCATAACGATTTATTTAATGTTTCCCTTTCAACGAGGTAGCATCGTGTTCTAAAGTGTTTAAACTGTCATACCTGCGTCCATCTCAAGCACAGTTCTGTTAAACTGCAGGTAACCATAGCAACAGCACTGATGCTTACACACACTTTAAAACGCGGAGGAGGGTTTAAACACAGGTGTTTGTTCCTCTGGTCAGTGAACGTGACAGAAGAGACAGACAGGTGGACTCTCAGGTGTCCTTCTGCACAGGTACACCAACACCTGTGAACAGAAAAGCAACGTCCGTGTACAGGACAGAAACATCCCGTCTCACTCTCGCAGTATATCACCCGTCTCACTCTCACAACATATCACCCGTCTCACTGTCACAATATATCACCCGTCTCACTCTCACAACATATCACCCGTCTCACTCTCACAAGATATCACCCGTCTCACTCTCACATTATATCACCCGTCTCACTGTCACAACATATCACCCGTCTCACTGTCACAATATATCACCCGTCTCACTCTCACAACATATCACCCGTCTCACTCTCACAACATATCACCCGTCTCACTCTCACAACATATCACCCGTCTCACTGTCACAACATATCACCCGTCTCACTCTCACATTATATCACCCGTCTCACTCTCACAACATATCACCCGTCTCACTGTCACAACATATCACCCGTCTCACTGTCACAACATATCACCCGTCTCACTCTCACATTATATCACCCGTCTCACTCTCACAACATATCACCCGTCTCACTGTCACAATATATCACCCGTCTCACTCTCACAACATATCACCCGTCTCACTCTCACAAGATATCACCCGTCTCACTCTCACATTATATCACCCGTCTCACTCTCACAACATATCACCCGTCTCACTGTCACAACATATCACCCGTCTCACTGTCACAACATATCACCCGTCTCACTCTCACATTATATCACCCGTCTCACT